>QRFJ01000124.1:302556-428873 GCA_006176705.1 Cocos nucifera
GAGCTAAGGACCAATTGGAACCAAATCAGGTTGAGCCAATAAGAACACTACCTCCTCCACCTCGTAGATCGGAAAGAGTTTCCCATCCCCCTGAAAGATACTTAGGTATTATTTCAGAGGAAGTAGAGAAAATGTTCCTCGTAGGTAATGGTGCTCATGGTGATGATCCCAAAACCTACAACGAGGCGATATCAGATATCGACTCCGAGAAATGGCTAGAGGCAATGCAGTCAGAAATTGACTCGATGCACTCAAACCAAGTCTGGACCTTGGTAGATCCACCAGAAGGTATAGTACCTATTGGGTGTAAATGGATCTTCAAGAGAAAGATTGGTGCAGATGGGAAATGTGGAGACATTCAAGGCTAGACTAGTGGCAAAAGGTTATAGTCAACGCGAAGGCATTGACTATCAGGATACCTTTTCCCCAGTGGCTATGCTAAAATCCATCCGCACATTGCTTGCCGTTGCAGCCTATTTCGATTATGAAATATGGCAAATGGACGTGAAAACGGCATTCTTAAATGGATATCTTGAGGAAGATATCTATATGGAAACAGCCGCTAGGTTTCACATCCAGTGATACTGATCACAAGGTTTGCAAGCTGCAAAGGTCCATATATGGACTTAAGCAAGCATCTCGGAGCTGGAACACTCATTTCAATGATGTGATCAAAAAGTTTGGTTTCATCAAAAATGAAGAGGAACCATGTGTTTTCAAAAAGGTCAGTGGGAGCGCTGTTGTCTTCCTCGTATTGTACGTGGATGACATCCTCCTTATTGGGAATGATATTCCCATGTTGACATCAGTCAAAATGTGGTTGTCCAAGGAATTCTCCATGAAAGACCTAGGTGAAGCATCCTTTATTCTAGGAATTAAGGTCTATAGGGATAGACCGAATAGGATGCTAGGACTTTCACAGAAGATGTACATAGAGAAAGTACTAAAGAGGTTTAGTATGGAAAAACTCTAAGAGGGGATTAATACCCTTCAGACATGGTATTCATCTTTCCAAGAAGATGTGCCCTAGCACACCTGAGGAAATAGAACGCATGAGCAAGATCCCTTATGCTTCTGCAATAGGGAGCCTCATGTATGCCATGCTATGTACACGACCTGATATAGCCCATGCTGTGAGTGTCACAAGCAGATATCAGTCAAATCCAGGTGAAGAACACTGGACTTCTGTGAAATGTATCCTTAAGTACTTGAGAAGAACTAAGGATATGATGTTGGTCTTTGGTAATGGAGAACTCCAAGTCCAGGGATACACAGACTCGGATTTCATGTCCGATATAGATGATCGAAAGTCGACATCTGGGAGTCTGTTTGTGTGCAATGGTGGTGCTGTCAGCTGGAAGAGTTCCAAGCAAACGTGATAGCAGATTCCACCATGGAAGCAGAATATATCGCTGCATCAGAGGCTGCGAAGGAAGCATTCTGGTACAAGAAGTTTGCTGCAGAAATTGGAGTAATGCCATCAGATGCCATTCCTCTATACTGCGACAACAATGGCGCCATAGCCCTTGCTAAGGAGCCGAGGTCTCACCAAAAATCCAAGCACATTGAGCGGCGATACCACCTCATCCGCGATTACCTCGAGAAGGGTTACGTCGAGGTCAAGAGAGTCAACTCCACAGATAATGTGGCAGACCCACTTACAAAGCCGTTGGGCCAGCAGAAGATCGAAGCCCACCTTGAGAAGATGGGACTTAGACTTGTAGCCAATTGGCTTTAGGACAAGTGGGAGATTGTTAGATATATGTGCCCTAGAAGCCAGAATTGGCTGACACTTGTAATACACTTCTAGGGGCAAAATTATAATTTTGACTAATAATCAATAAAATGGGTTATTTTCTATCACATATGTGTATTTAGTGTCTGTGATACATCCTTTGAGTTAATGGTAATGATAATTCATATTTTCAAGAGTTGAAAATTTAAGACATGAATAATCATTATTAACTCATAAAATGCTCCCGACCATAGGATCATCACGAGGATGGTGATTGATCCGAAAGGTTGGTGTACAATCGCTTCTCTTTAGTAGATGAGTCTTGAGTCTACGGTGTGGAGACACCGGAGCGAGAGTACAGGTACTCGTTAGAGAACGAGGGCACTGAGCGTGACCACCTCGAGTAGTCATTAGGGAGTCTACCTTCTCGTCAATGACTGACTCGATGCTGCAGTAGTGTGTCTGGTTCTTTGACCTGAGGTGCATCGGCAGTTCACCTTGAGGGTGTTATAGTTTGACTACACCATTACTCGGTCTCCTAGCCATATGGAACCCTGAGGTGTATGTTGGCTATAGCATGTTCATTGTAGGAACTGGATGGCATCAAGATGGAATCTATCTACCTCGGTGGTAGAGGAGCAGCCCTATGATGATCATGAGAATCAAGTCCAGAAGTCCATGGCCATGGTAGAGTGAAATAATAGAAAGAGTTTCTATTTAGATTTTCACATTGGACTCGAATCGAATGATTACATCATATGACAGAGACTAGGGTTTGACGAGTTTACCTTAACCCTAATCTGATCGGGGCTCAAGATAGAAGAACTTAATCACACAGGTAGCTGCACCAAGAGGTTCGCATTCAGCTCTGATGGGTTGCCACCATATACTGCTAGGTGTCACTGGTGGATTTTGGGAGCAATTAGAATGATTTAGATGATCGATCATTCTAGCTGTTCGAATCAGAAGAGTTCTGATCCATCGAAAGGAGTTTCGATGATGTCGATGATAGAGATCATGACATATCCCATTACCATACAGAACTGAACCTAACTGGGTCACACAAACAAGGGTTTGAATCTGGTGATCATCAATTGAACTGATCTAGTTCAATTGATCTGAATGAGATTCAATTAGGTTCAAGGAAAATCGTGCTAGCACTCGATTGAACCTAACGTTCTTCTTTTACTATCATAAATAAGTTGTCCTGACTGAGCCAAAGGAGTTTGTGCTCAATCAGAGGCCTTCATATGGTCTGACTGGAGGTTGTCCAAGTCAGAAAAGGTTGTCTTATTTTGTAAGACATTACCTGCCATTTTTGGTCACCTGCCATTTCTTGTTCTTTGACTTTGGTCAAAAGTCTACCTTTGACTGGTCAAATGTTGACCATTGACACTTTGACTTTTGACCACATGTCATGCACCTATTGGAGAGCTGGTGGGGGCCTGTCCCCCTGCCAGAACCTGGCAAGGAGGAGGGCGCACGCCACCCTAGGCGTGTGCCCAAGTTGGAGGCGCCTAGGAGTCCTTGTTGGACAAGGACTCCATCTCCTTTTTGGATTCCAATTAGAGTTCTTCTAAGAACCAACTTTGACTGGTCTTAGGCGCCCTCTAAGGAGGAATCCAGGGGACTCTATTCCCACCAATCAGATTTAGATCTGATTTCACAAAGGGTTGTGATTGGTTGGGAAGAAGAGGAGTTGGATCACAGCTTAGTCTATAAATAAGACCCTGTACCCAACTCAGAATGAGATTGAAGAGTTTCCCATACGCCCAAAGGCTGCCTCTCCCCTCCTTCCTCCATGCCAAACCACCTTCTCCCTCTCCTCTCCACGTCCAAAAGGAGTTTTGGACTTGGTTGGTGCGATCCAGATCAAAGAAAGGCGATCAAAAGCAAGAAGGCTGCGCTGCTGCAAAGGACGACTGCTGATCTTCAAAAGGAGTTTTGAAAGATCCTCTAGATCAGATCCAGATCTGAATTTTTGGAGATGTGATAGAGAAGAAGAGGATCTCCAGATCCAGCCTGAGTGGATACCGGTAGAGGCCAGGCGCTTGCGTGGCTAGATCCAGAACCTTCCGCTGCAAACAGGATCATCAACAGGGTAATAGGATTACCCAAATCAGGTAAATTAAATTTGATTTAATTTATCCTTATTTTATTTTATTTATTAAAATAATAAGAATTAGATCTGAAACATCCCAAATTTGATATAGATTAAAGAAAAAAAATTTTGAAATATATCTCTTGATCTGATCAGATCTGAACGAACCTGAACCGAAAAATCAGGATTTCCCTTCAGTGTTAATATACATTGACTGGGATAATCTGAGCAATCTCTTAGATCTATCTCTATAGATCTTCATCCCTAAGATGTAGGAAGCTTCTCCTAGATTCTTCATGGAGAATTATGATGATAGTCGGATCTTTTTTTTCTATAATACAGGAACATCATTCTCAATTAAGAGAATATCATCCACATATAATACTAGAAATATAACCACTAGACCATTAGCCCACTTATATATGCAAGACTCTTTTCTATTCTTAACGAAGCCATACATCTTGATCGTCCTACTAAAATGTATGTTCCAACTCCAAGATGCCTGGTTCAGTCCATAAATAGACCTTTGAAGCATGCACACTTTAGACTTATCTGTGGATATGAATCCTTTAGATAGTATCATATACACCTCTTCGTCCAGCTCTCCATTTAGAAAATCCATCTTCACGTCTATCTACCAGATTTTATAGTCCAAATGGGCAGCTATCGCAAGCATATTTTGAATGGACTTAAGCATTACCATAGGAGAAAATGTCTAGTCATAGTCTATACCATAATGCTGACGATACCTCTTGGCAACTAGACGGGCTTTATAGGTCTCTACTTTTCCATCTACATCTCTTTTCCTCCTAAAGATCCACTTACACCCTATAAATTTTACCCCTTCAGGTGGATCAATCAATGTCCATACATCATTGATCCCCATGCACTCAATTTTGAATTTCATGGCCTCAAGCCATTTCTTAGAGTCGGGTCTTTGCATTGCATCCATATAGGTGATCGGATTCTCATCATTCTCATCGAGTTCAATAGGATCACCATCTCGGACCAAGAAATCATAGTATCTATCTGGCTGACATGGTACTCTATCAAACCATCTTAAGGGTTCCTGTTCATTGGGCTTCAAATTTGATCTAATCAAATCCAATTCAAGTTCAATTACTTGTGTCAATTTTTCCACCTGCCGAACTTCCTCAAGTTCGATCTTAGAGGCATTAGTTTCTTTTCTAAGAAACTCCTTTTCTAAAAAGATTGCCTTAAAGATGACAAATACATTTTATTCATCAACGAGTTAGAAATAATACTCTTTGGTCTCTTTAGGATATTCTATAAAATTATACTTATCAAACCTAGGTCCAAGCTTATCCGTTACTAAATGTTTGACATAAGTTGGACACCCCCAAACTCTAAGGTGTGAGAATATTGGCTTATGTCCTATCCATATCTCATATAGCATTTTAGAAATAGACTTACTCGAAACTCTATTTAGAATGTAACAAGCCGACTTGAGCGTAATCCCCATAAGAAGATCGGTAGACTGGTAAATCTCATCATGGATCGAACCATGTCCAATAGGATCTGATTTCTTCTTTTAGACACACCATTGTACTGTGGTGTTCCAGGAGGAGTTCATTGAGAGAGAATCCTATTCTTTGCTAGATATGTCTGAAATTTTGTAGAAAGGTACTCATCTCCTCGATCAGATCGAAGAGTTTTAATACTTTTTTTTAATTTGCTTTTCTACCTCATCACGAAATAGTTTGAACATTTCAAATGATTTCGACTTGTATTTCATTAAGTAGATGTACCCATACCTCGATAGATCATCCATAAATGTTATAAATTAAAAATATCCACTTCTAGCACTTGAGCTCATTTATCCACATGCATCAGTATGTACTAGACCTAAGAGTTCACTAGCTTGCTCACCCTTTATAGTAAAAGATGACTTGGTCATCTTACTAAGAAGATATGACTTACAGATTGAAAGTGATGCATAGTCACTGACTTCAAGAATTCCTTCTTGAGCCAACCTATTTATTCTATTCTTGTTAATGTGACCTAGCCTACAGTGCCAAAGGTAGACTTCAAACACATCGTTTATTCTAGGGTATTTATCAGAGGACTAGATTATATTAATAGGCTATGATAATAAATAAATATTATTATTTAATTATCTAATTAAATATAATTTAATTAGATTTGGTTTGAGCTTGATTAGATCAAGTCCAATTGATTTATTGGATGAGCCAATTATAAGGAGGAACGAGTCCTAGTTCAATTAGGACTAGTATCAACCCAATTTTGAATTTGATTAGAAAATTAAATCAGAATTAAATCTAATTTAATTAGGTTATTAGTTTGACTAAGATCTAATCTAATTGTGTTAATTAAATCCTAATTTAATTTGATTCAAAAATCATGTTTGACCAAGTCAAATTAGAAGTCCTAGTGAGACTAGGACTTCTCTCCTTGCACCACTTGGGTTCTCACGCCCCTTCCTTGTTATTTGCATGAACTCTCCACATCCAAGGAGAGTCCACGTGTGCCCCAAGTCCCTTCCTTCTTTCTTATATAGAAAATTTAAGGTGGACCAAGTCAAAGAAGGAGTTTAAGTTGATTTAAATTCTATGAGATAGAATTTTAAGCAACTAAAACTCCTCCATCTTTATGCTATCCACACCCCTGACTTTTTGGTGAATTTTTTGTGGCTTTTGAGAGAGCTTTTGTGTGACAAAACCTGATGGTCCATGAAGAACAAAAGGGAGGGGGCAACCAAGAGTTGGGCGCCCCAAGTCTAGTGCAATTTGGATATCACTTGACTAGGTATTTAACCAAGTCAAGGGTTGTTCTATATCTCCATATAAAAAGAGATTTTTGGCCAGATTTTTCCTAAGATTTTAAAGACTTGAGAGGGCCATTAGGGCATAGGAAAACCTAGGAGAGAAAAGGTTAGGCATGGGAATTGTAAATGCACCAATCAAGGTGGTTTGGTGAGAGAAATAAAGAAGAAGAAGAGGGTCTTCTTCTAAGGTTTTTCTCTAAATCGCTTCCTCCAATTTTTGTGAGTTGTGAGAGGTGTCTCAGCATCACAATCTTCTTTCTCATCTTCTAAAATTTGGAGGGTCCTAGTCTCGAAGAAGGAAGATCCAAATCGACTATCAAAGAAGGATCAGCATAGTTCTAGCAAACTGTGTTGATTTTTGGCATCGAATATCTGATCTATGATTGAGGGCTCATATGGACAACCTGTAGAGGTCGAATGCATGTACGGCTCAGAGTAACAATCTCAAGCCTAGATCAGCAAGTTAAGAAACTCGAATTTCAAAGGTAAGGGTGATTTGATCTCGTTGTTACACATCCAGATTAGATCTAGAATACTCTGCTGTTGATATGATCAACATGTAGTTTTCTAATATTTTAATTTTTTATTTAATAGCATGCTATGATCACGTAATAGGATCTTAGATTTGGGATTTTATGTTATTTTATTCACAAATTGATATAATTAATTCATATTTTTTATTATAATTTAAAAAAAGTTTCAAAAGCTAATCCTAGAACCCTAGATTGGTTTTCTTCATACTAGTCGTATCTGCCAAACTTACCTTAGACACCATTTCATCTGACTAGAATTGATCTGTTTATCCTACAATCTAAGCTCGAACCATGGAGTCAAATTAGGTCTTAACTTGATCGACCACATGTGACTGTAAGTCAACCTTGATCTAGATTTAATCCTATTGGGCTGGTCAAATCTAAGCACTCTTGATCTAACCTAACCAACTCTTGATTTGGTTTGATCAACCGCTAGACCTAATTAAGCTACCCACACCGGAACCCATGTTTTATGAAGGTGTCTTTGATTTGAAGATTTATAATTTTTAGATCTAATTAATTTCATAAACTTAATTCTTAATTAAGTCTAGGATCCAAAAATAAAACATGTATAAAAAATCCTAGGATTTCAAGATCTAGAATTTTGTAGAAAAGTAAATTTTAATTTTTGATTAAGGACAAATGCACAGCACCCCTACATGCTTTAAGAGCACCTCATCAAATGGAAAGAGAGGGCATTTAAATCCTTTTTTCTCTTATGACCGGATGGCCAAGGAAAATGCCTTAATCAAAAATAGGAACTATACTACAAAACTATTAGATTTAAAGCATATAACTATTACATAATTTAAGATCTAATCTATACATATTTTTCATACATCTCATGTATCAAATTTAATACTTAAATTTATATTTCAGATCTGATTACATCTGATGTAATATCTATAAATAAAATTTTAAATGATCTCATCATAAAAAAAAAAAATTTAATCTAAACTACTCATGGCATAGATCTATGAAACTAGTCTAGACATGCATTGCATATGTCATACATATGAAATTTTTAAATGCATCTTATGCTTTTAGATCTAATTATATCGCATATAATATCTGAAACTTAACTAATTAAATTATATAATCTTCAAAAAACTAAATGAATATTTCATAAAAATTTTTGATATAGACTATAATATTAAACTATAAATCTAGTCTAGACATGTGCTGCCTATATCATATATATCAAAATTTTAAATTAGATCATATATTTTAGATCTAATTACATCTAATGTAATATCTAAAACTTAAATGACCAAATCATAAAAATTAAATCAGGTCTAATCTAAAATATATCTAAAAACTATCATGATATAGAACTATCATGATACAGACTATAACATGCATTATATGTATCAATTTAAAACATGCAATTTTTGATTTTAGATCAGATTATATCTTATGTAACATCTAAAAATTAAATAATCAGATCATAAAAAATAATTTTATATCAAAACTGAAGATAGATCTGGAACCGGCAACCTAGCTCAAATACCAGTTGAAGAAAAAACTAGGTTTTCTTGCTGCAAGATCCATCTGATTGGATTAGATTTATAGTAAAATATTTTAAAATTTTTTCTATGATTTGATTATATTTGAGAGTTCTCAAATTTAGTTAGATTGATCTAAAAATAGAAATAAAAATAAAAATAAAAATAGTGATAATAATTATCACCTGATTGTGTAAATCATTTATCCATTGTGATGATCTGACGACTAATTCGAGGTTCTAATTGAGCCATGCATGCGCCCAACCTCTATCAGTATCTACTCAAGTCAAATCTAGAAATCTGCTTCTCATGAATCTAATCTTCAAAGATTAGATCTGGAATCAATCGAAGATGCCTTTGAAATGATCTTCAACGAAAGCATTTTTTTCTCTCGATCAGGGAACTAGTCGTGCAGCTTTTGCAGGATCAGAGACCAACATTTAATCTTTAAATTTTGCCCAACCCCTTAGGCATGGAAAATAGGAAGAGATCTAGAAGAGGGGCATGGAGATGAAAATTTTGGTAGGGCTTTGCTGTAGATTAATTATGATGCACAAACAGTTTGTGTAAGGCCCTTTAAATAGACCAACTCAAGAGTCCCTTCACATATGACTTTGAATAGGTCAAATATAACATGCAGAAGGACTCTCCATCTGATCTCCACACCCCACCCTCTAAATTTTCTAATTTTGTCACATAAAATTTAGAGAAAATGGCATGGAACAAAAGGATAGGAAGGAGGGTGGCGTAAGCAACTAATCTCCCTTGAATTTGAATCAAATTCAAATGTGTTGACACTTTCAAATCCTCTTCAAAAGGGTCTCTCCACATTATCCATATGGGGCACATGACCAAAAAAGGATGTGCACCCATCTCTTCCTCCTGAAATTCCTAGGGCACGTGCTCCTAAGAAATCTCGACGAGGTACACACCCCTATTGGAACTAGATCTATGATTTTAGAGCTAGATTTTGAAATTTTTTCAAGATCAGATAGTGAAAAACTAAAATAAATCAAAATTTATTTATAAAAAGTAAATAATTTCTGGATCTAAGATTCTATTATATGATTATGGCATAAGATTAAGTTAAAAATTAAAAATATAAAGAAAGAAGAACATGTTGATCATATCAACATGCATCTACAGTACATCTAATGCAGGTATGTAAAAATAAATCAGATCTATATTACCTATGCAAGTTAGATATTCTAACTTACGGATCTAGGCTTGAGGATGATTCTTCAAGCTATACACATGTCCGACCTTTAAGAGATGTCCACACGAGTCCATGAACTCCGATCAGAAGTCCAATGCAGGAAATCAGCATAGTATGCTAGTATTGTGCTGATTCTTCTTCGATGGTCAATCCGATGCTTTCTTCTTTAAGACTTGGATACTCCAAAAAATTATAAGGAAGAGGAGAGATTTTAGATCAAAGGCACTCTCAAAAAAAAAAAATCAACAGTGGTGGAAAAAGGATGAATAGAAGAAATCCTAGAAGAAGACTCTCTTCTTCTTCTTTCTTCTCACACCTAGACATCTGGATTGGTGTCTATGAAAATCTTGCACCCAAGAATCTTTTCCCTATGATTTTCACATGCCCAAAACCTCTCTCTATGCTCTACAATCCACAAAAAAATCAGTCCAAAATTCATTTTAAATATTGAGATATGTAAGAGTCTTGGCTAGGTCAAATACCTAGACAAGGTAGGTCCAAAAAAGGCAACTAGTTGGGGCGCCCAACACTTGGATGCCAACTCCTTTCTTTACGCCATGGACCATCAGGAATAAGCACACAAAAGTTTCCTCTTTTCCATAAAAAAATGAGAGAAAAATCAGGGATATGGGTGGCACAAAGCATGGAAGAGTTTTAGGTGCTTAAAATTCAATCTCATGGAATTTAAATCAAAACCAACTCCTAGTTTGACTTGGTCCACAACCAAATGCCATCAAGGAATAAGGAAAAGATATGGGCATGCATGAAGGCCTGGGAAAAGTTTTTTCCATGTTCCAAATCAAAGAGAAGGGACGTGGGGGGCATGAGAAGTCAATGGTGCAAGGAATAGGGAGTCCTAGTCATACTAAGATTCCTATTTTGACTTGGTCCAAGTGATCTATGAACCAAATTAAATTAAGATTTATTTAATTCAATTAGAATAGATATTAGTCCAACTAATAACTTAAATAAATTAGATTAAATTAAATTTAATTTTGATTTAATTTTTAATCAAATTAAAGATTGGGTTCAATCAAGTCCTAATTGAACTAGGACTAGTTTTTTCTTGCAATTGGCTTATCCAATAAATCAATTAGACTTGATCCAATCAAGTCCAAACTAAATCTAATTAAATCATATTTAATTAAACATAATATCAACCCTTTAATTTAATTAAATTAAGCTAATTAGTAATCGAATTGCTAATCGATCATCCTACAACACTTGCTTTAGGTTAAGCATCAATCGTATCGATTGTTTAATCTTAGAATGATTCTTAATCGTTGATCAACCATCCGATCGAATCATAAACTCTAATGTATGTGATCCCATAGGTCTAAACCTAAGCTGGTAGCATAGAAATAAATTTTTATACTAATCAAAGTGACCATCTAGTAATGGTATCTAATGGCCGGATAAGTCAAATGTGTAGAACAATATCCTTAGAATCCATGTGAATATAGTTTCCATATAATTCATCTCCTTAACCAAAATGCTCATAGGACACCTCGGAGTTCAACTGTCAACTCTAATTAGGCTATCCACATTATATTTTAAAATACTAGATCCATCTCATGGATTATCCTGATCAAGATTTTGCTATATTGAAATATAGTGATACATTCTTCTCCAACTCTTGGAGTGGTCAATCCCATCTTGATCACACATTGACTTCGCAAGAACTTGACTATGCCTAAAAACCTTCTGTTACTGAATTAAAAATTCAATTAGTCTGGTATAAAAGCATAGTGAGTTGCTTGCAAGTTACTGAGATGATCTCAGGTCTAAGGGACACTTATACCTACATCCCATTAAAGACATTCTTGATAGCAGAATGCTCTGAAGTTGGCTACGTTCAGTGATGATGTACCCCTACATCTCACCTGTATGCCATACTAGTATCTCCACACTTCTTGATTAAGAGGACAATCAATCTATATGGTATATAGCGATCTATGCTTGACAGATGCTGTCGTCCTTATTAACAGCCTATCATTTGGTTATGAATAGTTTTAAAGACTAATCGATAAATTCTCTCTTTATCGAACCTAAATAGTTCTAAAGAATTCATCACAATAATAGAGTTCGTTAGAAGATGAAAAGATATGATAAAAAATATCAAAAATATATTTTATTAATTAATGAATCAATTATAATTACAATACAGCTCAACCATCAATAGGTTGATGATTATATTTAGGATACATTTTTCAATAACTCCCACTTATCCTAAAGCCACTTGACACCATATCTAATACCTATCTTTGACTTGTGGTTGTTGAACTCCTTTATTGTCAGGGCTTTAGTGAAGGGGTCGACTAGGTTTTTCTTTTCGTTGATCTTCTGAAGGTCGACGTCACCTCGATCCATAATCTTTTGGACTAGGTGGAAGCGGTGCAGAATAAGCTTCATTCGTTGGTGTGCCTTTGGTTCCTTCGCCTAAGCTATGGCATCAGTGCTATCACAGTAGAGCAAGATCGGACCATCTAGGGAGGGTGCTACTCCGAGCTTGGTGATATACTTTCTTAGTCACACAGCTTTCTTCACGGCATCTGATGCTATGATGTACTCTACTTCGCAAATAGAGTCTGCCATAGTATACTGCTTCAAACTCTTCCAGTAGATAGCTCCATCATTCAAAGTAAAGATATATCTTGACACGCTTCTGTTGTCATCATGGTTAGATTGAAAGCTAGAGTCTGTAAACTCCACAAATTTTAGAGCTGACTCATCATAAACCAACCATTAATCCTTAGTATTTCTCAAATACCTAAGGATGGCTTTAACCACTTTTTAGTAATTTTCTCTAGAATCAAATTGGTATCTACTCAATATTCCTAGTGAGTATGCTACATCTGGTCTCATACATGTCATGGCATACATGATAGATCCTACTGTTGAAGCATATGGGACTCTACTCATACGCTCTCTCTCTTCAGGAGTTGTCGGACAATCCTTCTTAGAGAGAAAAATTTCATGGCCTATCGGGAGATAGCACTTTTTAGAATTCTCCATGATGAACCTCTTTAGCACAATATATATGTATGTGGACTGGAATAATCCAAGCATCCTTTTAGATCTATCCCTATAAATCTTCATCCCTAGGATGTAGGGTGCTTCATCCAAGTCCTTCAGAGAGAATTGAGATGATAATCAAACTTTTATTTTCTACAGTGTGGGGATGTCATTCCCAATTAAAAGAATGTCATCCACGTACAAGATAAGAAATATCACTGCTAGACCATTTGCTCATTTGTAAATGTAGGACTCTTCTCCGTTCTTAATGAAGCCATACGTTTTGATTATCTTATTAAAATGCATGTTCTAACTCCGAGATGCCTACTTTAATCTATAAATGGATCTCTAAAGGTTGCACACCTTGGACTCATCTATAGATATGAACCCCTCAGGTTGTATCATATGCATCTCTTCGGTTAGCTCTCCATTCAGAAAAGCTATTTTCATATCCATTTACTAGATTTCATAATCTAGATGGGTAGCTATCGTAAGCATTATTCGAATAAATTTGAGCATTGCCATAGGAGAGAATGTCTCATCATAGTCAATACCATAACATTGACGATATTCGTTGACAACCAGATGGACTTTATAGGTCTCCACCTTTCCATCTGCACTCCTTTTTCTTTTGAAGACTCAGTTACACCCAATGAATTTAATCCCTTCAGGTGGGTCAACCAATGTCCATACATTATTGATCTTCATAGATTCCATTTCGAACTTTATAGCCTTGAGTCATTTCTCAAAATTAGGTCTCTGCATTACATTCATATAGATGATCGAATCCTCATCATTCTCATCAAGTTTGATGGGATCACCATCTTGGATCAAGAAATCATAGTATCAATCTGACTGATGCAGTACTCTACCAGATCGTCTTAATGGTGCAGGTATATTAAGCTCCAAATTTGATCTAATCAAATCTGACTCAGGTTTAGCTATAGGTGTCGGTCTTTCTACCTATTCGACTTTATCAAGTTCAATCTTAGAGGCAACAGTTCATTCACCAAGAAACTCCTTTTCTAAAAAGATTGTCTTAAGACTGATGAATACCTTTTGTTCATCAGCATGGTAGAAATAGTAATCCTTATTTTCTTTGGAATATCCTATAAATATATAATTATTAGACCAGGGTCCAAGCTTATCTATATGCAAATGTTTGACAAAGGTCGGACAACCCCAAACCCATAGGTGAGAGAGTGTAGGCCTATGCCCAGTCCATATCTCATATGGAGTCTTTGCGATAAATTTACTTGGTATATTATTCAATATATAACATGCAGTCTCAAGAGCATAACCCCAAAATAAAATAGGTAGACTCGCAAACTCCATCTTGGATCGAACCATGTCTAATAAGATTTGATTTCTCCTTTTTGATACATTATTACGCTGTGGTGTTCCTGGACGAGTCCACTATAAGAGAATGCCATTCTCTCCTAGATATGTCAATAACTCACTAGATAGATATTCACCTCCTCGATTCGATCAAAGAATTTTAACACTCTTTTCAATTTATTTTCTACTTCACTTTGAAATTTTTTGAACATTTTAAATGAATCCGATTTAAGTTTCATCATACAGACATATTTATATCTGGATAGATCATCTGTGAAAGTGATGAAGTAGAAATATCTATCTCTGGCACTTGTGCTCATTGGTTCACATACATCAGTATGTACTAGACCTAAGAGTGTAGTGGCTCTCTCACCTTTTCTAGTAAAAGATGACTTGGTCATTTTTCTAAGAAGACATGAATCATAACTTGGAAGTGATTCACAATCACTTACTTTGAGAATTTCCTCCTGGGTCAACCTATTTATCCTATTCTTGTTAATATGACATAGCCAATAGTGCCACAGGTAGATATTAGAGACATTATCTAATCTATGATATTTTCTAGAAGTATACATTACATTCATAGACTATGATAAAATGTAAATATCATTTCTTTGTTGTCCTTGCATTATTGTAACATCATTCATAATGATATCACAATAATCTCTCTTTATAGATAAATGATAACATCATTGGCCAAAAGGCTAACAGAGATTATATTCATCAGAAAGGAAGGACAATAATTACATTCATTTAAAGAAATAATATTTGTATTGAGAATAAGTTGAACTATTTTCATAGCTAGAACTAGAATAGACCTTCCATCTCCAACATTAAGGAATCATTCATTATTTTCAAATCTTCTACTAATTTAAAATCCTTGCAATGTATTGCAAATATGGACTAGACTTTCGGTATCCAATATCCAAGTAGAAGTATCACAAACAGAAAAATTACAAGATGTTATCATATAATATTCTTGATCAGCAACTACTTGCTCATCTCTCTTATTTAGCCTGTTGGGGTTACGGAAATCAAGATACTAAGGATAATCCCTCTTCTAATGCCCCTGCTTCTTAGAGTGAAAGCATTCTGCCTGATCTAGGTTATTCTTAGATCTTATGTTTAAACTGAACATAGAGGCCCTAGCATGAACCACTTCATGCTATTGAATAATATTCAACTTTTGATACTTATTATTGAAGTTGGGTCCTATAAGTATATCATTGTCTAACAGTGAATGTAGCGACTGTGGTTTGGGTTTAACTGCATAAAGGAGAATCAAAAGCTTAATTAGTAATTAATTCATTAAATCTAAAGATTTAGACTTTAATCAAAAGATTCTTTCACTATTTTATTCGAACTAATAGCCTCTACCTCCAATTTGAGGAGTTATCTTAATTCCTTAGTGGGTACTAGAATCCACATAGACCGCACACAAGCCCAACTATGATTGGTCAACCTATGTACATCTAAGGATAGATTTATAATCAATTATTTTTTCAAATAATTTTTAGTAATTTAACTATGCCCCAAGTATCTTTTTAGTAGGCTAGGGCCTTCACTGAATGTCTCGATAAGGTCCAACCATTAATATGATCATACTTGATCCATCTTGAAGAAAAAATCCTATTTTCCTGGCATAGGATCGTTCAAATCTGATTGGATATAAAAAAATATTTTAAAATTTTTTTGTATAATCCTAATTAGATCTGAGACATCTCGAATCTAATCCTAAAAATTTGATATTATAAAAATAAAAATAAATCTAATTTAATTTCATATCTTGTTTTGGGTAGTTAGATTATCTTATGATGATACAGATTGATCCTGAGGTTCTTGAAGGAGCCATGCACGTACCTAGCCTCTATCGGTGTCCACTTAGGCAAGATCTAAAGGTCTTCTCCTACTAAATCTTCTCATCAAAAATTAGATCTGGATCTAATCTTGAAGTTTCTCAAAACTTTTTTTGAAGAAGTAACGGTCGTCTCTTTTAGCAGTGCTGCCTTCTTCCTAATCTGGGCACCTTTCTTCCTTGGATGTTACTTGAACCCATGCCCAACTCCTTGAGCATGGAGAGGGGAGAGAGAGAATTAGATGGGGCATGAAAGAGAGAGAGAGGCAGCCTTAGGGTGTGGGAATTGTGCAAGACTTCTTAACCCTAGGCACAGATAGGGTTTAAATAGATCCTGCTGCGCCATACAGTGCCACATCATCCCGGCCAATCAGAGGCCTTCATTTAATTAGATCTAAATCTGATTGATGGGATGATGTCATATGATCCAATCAAATGAGAGTTTCTCAAAAATCCACATAGGTGGTGCCAAGACTAGATAAAATAAAAATCTTTGGCGCCTAGGTATTTAAACCCATCAAGAAAACCTTGGTGTACCATCAGTATGGGACTCTATCCCTTATCCATATAGGGTGCACACCTAGGGTGGCATGCACCCTCTCTCTTACCTCTTTTAGTAGGGAGACAAGAGCCCCAGGTGCTCACCTATAAGCACATGATAAATGGCCCAATGTCCAAGTGTCCAGGGTCAACTGTTGACCTATGTCCAAAAATAGGAATTACTAGGTGACAGTAATTGGCAGGTGTTGTCTTAAATCCATCTAATGAATTAAGACAATTCTTTTCTAATCTGGACAAGCTCCAATCAAACTAAGATAAGGTTCTTGAGTGAGCCCAAATAAATTTGGCTCAGCCAAGATGAACCAAAATGATTACAAAAGAAGAATGTTAGGCTCAATCGTGTGCTAGCACGATTTCTTTGAATCTAATTGGATCTAATCTAAATCTTTTGAATTGGATTAGTCCAATTGATGACATCCAGACCCAAACCCTTGTTTGTATGATCCAGTTAGGTTCAGTTTCATATGGTAATGAGACATGTCGCGATCTCTATCATCAAAACATCTTTCAATGGACCAGAATTTTTTTGATTCATACAATTAGAATGATCAATTATCTAAATCATTCTAATTGCTTCCAAAATCCATCAGTGACACCTAGCAATATATGATGGCAATCCATCAAAATTAAAAGTAAACCTCTCGGTACAGCTACCTGTGAGATTGGATTCTTCTATCTTGAGTCCCAACAAGATTAGGGTTAAAGTGAACCCAATATCCATCATATGAATTAATCATTCTATTCGAGTCCAATATGAAACTCTAATAGAAACTCTTTCTATCATCTTCTCTCTATCTTGGTCATGGGCTTAAGAACTCAATCTCATGATTATCATAGGACTGCTCCTCATCTACCGAGGTAGATAGATCTCCTATTGGTGCAATCCAATTTCTATAATGAACATGCTATAGCCAACATACACCTCAGAATTCTGAATGGTTAGGAGACCAAGTTATTGTATAGTCAAACTATAACACCCTCAAGGTGAACTATCGATGCACCTCAGGTCAAAGAACTAGACACACCACTGTAGCATCGAGTCAGTCATCGACTAGAAGGTAGACTTCCTTATGACTACTCGAGGTGGTCATGCTCAATGCCCTCACTCTCTAACGAGTATCTGTACTCTCGCTCCGGTGTCTCAACACCATAGACTCAAGATACATCTATCCTAAGAAAATAATCATACACCAATCTTCTGGATCGATCATCATTGTTGGTGCAGAATTTGATTGATGCTGGATCATGCTGGAGTTGAGGAAGATGAGATCGCCGTCGGTGACCTGTAAAATAAAATCGCATCTGGAGTCAGTGGTGTTGGCTGCGGTAGGACCCTCCGACGGTCAAGTTAGCTCTTTTGGCCAATAGAAATGGAGTGCTCAGAGAGAAGTTCGATAGAGTTTTAGGAAGAAAAAGAGAGCTCAGAGAAAATGTATCTAAACGATCCCTTTTTATAGACGGAGCTTATTATAACTGTCATGATAAATGACAGTCATAACCATCCTGATAAATGCCAATCATAATCATTCTGATAAATGACAATCATAATTATCCTAATAAATAATAATCATAATTATCCTGATAAATGATAATTATAACCATTCAATAGTAGGATCGCCTGTAGGAATCCATCTGAAGAAATAATTCGGAAGGAGTTCGACTCCTATAGGAATCTGACTGCTGAAGGAATTCGGAAGAAATTTAGCTCTTATAAAAGTCCGACTGAAGGAAGAATTCGAAAGGAGTTTGGCTCCCATAGAAGCTCGACTGAAGGAGAAATTCGAAAGAAGTTTGGCTCCCGTAGAAGCCTGACTGCTGGAGGAGTTCAGAAGAAGTTCGACTCCCATAGAAGCCTAACTGCTGGAGGAGTCTGAAAGGAGTTCAGCTCCCATAGAAGCCGAACTGCTGGAGGAGTTTGGAAGGAGTTTGGCTCCCATAGAAGCCTGACTGAAGGAGGAATGCAGAAGAAGTTTGGCTCCCATAGAAGCCCGACTGAAGGAGGAATCCGAAAGAAGTTCGACTCCCATAGAAGTCCGACTATTGGAAGAGTTTGAAAGGAGTTTGGCTTCTATAGAAGTCAGACTGCTGGAGGAGTCTGGAAGGAGTTCAGCTCTCGTAGAAGCCCGACTAAAGGAGGAATCTAAAAGAAGTTCGGCTCCCATAGAAGCCCGTTTGAAGGAGAACTTCAGAAGGAGTTCGGCTGCTGGAGAAGTTTGATTAGGTCTCGACCATTGAAAAGTTTGATTGGGTTCAAAGTTCAGCTAGAGGAGTTTGGTCACTGGATGAGTTCGACTGCTCAAGGAGATCAGGTGGGGTTCGACCATTGGGGAGAAAATTCTCGATCGAAGCTCTTCCATGATTACCAACTACATTAGGCTAAGCATAAGACTGGACTTCGATGAGAGGTTTATCCCCAATAATAGTCTCCCTACTCTCGAGTTTGAAACTCAAAGAAAAGGAGTACAAAAAGGTCGATAGTCGAAGTCCTCTTCAGGGCTCTATACCAGTTCAGATTGAAACTCAGGAGAGATCTTATCTCCAGTTGTTGTCGAGCACAATGGAGCTATCGTCAGAGCCTTTCCTCTCATCCCATCTAAGATGAACGAGGTCTTCGGCTTTGCTCACGTTAGGATGAAGTCCTCCTCTTGTTCCTAATGGACTATGGGGGCACATAAGGGCCATTATCAGAGCCTCTCCCCCCATCTGATCTAAAATGAACGAGGCCTTCGACTTTGCTCACGTTAGAATGAGATCCTCCTATTCCTAATGGATTGTGGGGGCACATAAGGGTCGTTGTCAGGGCCTCTCCTCCATCTTATCTAAAATGAATGAGATCTTCGACTTTGCTCACGTTAGAATGAGGTCCTCCTCCTATTCCTAACATGGCCACTTCTAATTGCTTCTTTTCTATCATTACATAATTTTTGCACCAAGAAACAATAATGTTGAAATGAAGGAGTTTTATTATGGGAAAATTATTGGTAGTACATCCTCAGGTTTTTTGAGTTCCAAGATCGTGGGAGTGTTGTTCCTCCGAGCTCCTTCAAATGATAAGTTTCGGGTCGGACGACCTCCACCACTTCATACGGACCTTCCCAATTTGGGACAAACTTCTCCTAGCTCTAAGGTTGAGAGATGGTGACTCGTCAAAGCACTAAGTCCCCCACTCTTAATGTTTTACTTCTAACTCTGGAGTTATAATACCAGGCCACCTTTCATCTGTAGGCCACCATCCAAACCTAGGCTTTCTCCCTTTTTTCTTCTAGCAGGTCGAGGTTGACTCTGAGGTCCTATAGATTGTGCTGCTCATTGAAGGCCACGATCCGTACTGACGGGAGCTTAAGTTCAACCGAGATGACTACCTCTGTTCCAAAGGCCAAGGTGAATGGTTTTTCCCCAGTTGGCAGCCTTTGAGTAGTTTAGTATGCCCAAAGGATGTAGTAGAGTTCATCCACCCAGGCCCCCTTTGCTCTGTCGAGCCTTGTCTTGATGCATTGTAGTAGTGTTCGGTTGGTCACTTCAACTTTCCTATTTGCCTGTGGGTGAGCTATCGATGTGAAGTGATGGGAGATGTTTAGGTCTTCGCAGAATTCGGCAAATCTCATCCCGATGAATTATTGCCCATTATCGATTATGAGGGTTCGGGGCAGATCGAATCGATAGACTATTGACTTTCAGACGAAGTCTTGTACCTTGACCTCAAAAATTTTGGCTAGAGGTTTGGTTTTGACCCATTTGGTGAAGTAGTCGATTGCGATCAAGAGAAACTTCCATTGCCCGAATGCCATCGAAAAAGGGCCAAGTATGTCCATTCCCCACTGCACAAATGGCCAGGGTGCACTTAGCGAAGTAAGCTTGGAGGTCGGCCATCTTTGTATGCTCACATTCTTCTGACAGCGGTCACATTTTCTGACGTACTCCATAGAATCATGGTATAAGGTCGGCCAATAGTACTCTTACCGAAGTAGCTTTTGTGATAGGAATCTGGCTCCTACATGACTTCCACAGATTCCCTCATGCACTTCGCATAATGCAAAGTCGACTTTTGAAAGTTGGAGACATCTCAACAGCGGTAGCGAATATGACCTCTTATACAACCTACCCTCGTATAAAACGTACCGAAAGGCTTGATTCCTGAGTTTTCGAGCTTCTTTCGGGTCATGAGGAAGGACTCCCTCCTTGAGGTAGGCAACCAATGGGTCGATCCAGCTCGGCTCGAGTTCTGTCTGCAAAATGACCTATGATTCCTCTAGACTTGGGCACTTCAGGGTCTCAAAAAATACTTCTTTAGGCAATTTGGTTGGAACTGAAGTGGCCAACTTAGAGAAGAGGTTGGCCCTTATATTTTTTGCCCTTGAAATTTATCGAATGCCAAAACAGTTGAAGGTCGGAGTCAAATTCTTTACTTTCTCAACGTATTTCATCATACTTTTCTCTCGTGCTTCATAGCTGCCACTAACTTGGCCGACCACTAATTAAGAATCGCTATAGACTTAAAGCCAATCTACTTTTAATTCTCTTGCAATTTTTAATCTGACGATCAGCATTTCATACTCAGCCCCATTATTAGTCGTAGAAAATTCGAAGCGCAGCACATACTCGATGATGACTCCCTCGGGGCTGACTAAGACCAACCCCACACTCGCTCCAGTAGAGTTTGACAAACCATCCACGTACAGAGCCCAAAAACCTTCGAAAAGATCGACTGACTCTTCAGGGAGGCTCAATTATGACAACAGAGTGCCAGTCTCATTCTGCTCAAGCTTGGCATCATCGAGAATGGTACACTCCACTACAAAATTTACTAATATCTGAGCTTTGATTGATGGTTGGGGTTGATAATTGATATCAAATTCCATAAGTTCGATTGCCCATTTTGTGATTCTCCCAGACACATCTATTCGCTGAAGGACTATCTTTATTGGTTGATCCATGAGGACCGTTATGGTGTGCCCCTAAAAGTAAGGTCAGAGCTTCCTGACAGCAATTAGAAGAGAGTAAGCCAATTTCTCTAGCTTAGAATATTTGGTCTCTGTATCCCTTAGGATTCGGTTTATGTAGTAAATCGAGCGCTGTATCTTTGCTTCCTCCTTGATTAGGATTGCTGCCAAGACCATCGGAGAGACCGCTAGGTACAAGAATAATTCTTCTCTAGATTCTAGCTTTGCCAGCAGTGGAGGTGAGCTGAGGTAGTTTTTGAGCCCCTCAAATGTTCGTTGGCACTCCATCATCCAGCAAAAATTCTTTGATTGCTTGATAACTTGGAAGATGGGCATGCATCTCTCGACCGATCTCGAGATGAAGCAATTTAAGGATGCCACTTTTTTAGTCAAGCACTAAACTTCTTTGATTGTCTTTGCAGCAGTCATCTCTTGAATGGCTCGAATTTTCTCTAGATTTGCTTCAATCCCGTGCCTCGACACTATAAACCCCAGAAACTTCCCAGAGGTCACACCAAAGGCGCACTTGATTGGGTTCAGCTTCATCTTGTGCTTCCTAAGTGCATTGAAGGTCTCTTCAAGGTCGGCAAGGTGGTTTATAGAAGCTCGACTTTTGACGAGCATGTCATCTACATACACCTTCATATTATGGTTGATCTGCTCCTTAAAGATTTTGTTGATCAGGTGCTGGTACATTGCTCCTGCATTCTTGAGCCCAAAGGGCATAACCCTATAATAGTAAAGACCACGATCAGTAACAAAAGTAGTTTTCTCCTCATCCTCTAATGCCATCCATATCTGGTTATAGCCGAAGAAGGTGTCCATGAAGGTGAGGAGCTCATGGCTCGAGGTTGCATTTACCAATTGATCAATCCTGGGAAGAGGGTAGCTATCCTTTGGGCAGGCTTTGTTCAACTTTTTGAAGTCTATACACATCCTCCATTTGTTGTTTGCCTTTTCGATAAGGACCACATTTGAGACCCAGGTCAGATAGTTAACTTTTCGGATGAACCCAGCTTTAAGGAGCTTGCTTACTTCTTTCGTAATTGCTTTTTGCCTCTCCAGGGGGTGGCTGCGTAGTTTTCCTTTTATCGATCGATACTTCAGATCAATGGCCAGCCGATGTTCAATAACTCCATCATCAATTCCTGGCACATCCATTGGGGTCCAGGTGAAGACGTCCGCATTCTTCCTAAGGAAGGTGATGAGTTACTCTCGAACCTCGTCCCCCAAGTTGGAGTCAATCTGTACAACATGCTCCACATTCCCGTCATTCAAGGGCATAGATACAAGGTTCTCCATAGGCTCACCCCACTCCTCAGTAAGGTCATAGTGGACATCCAACCCATCAATAAGATAAGGGTCGAACTATTCTTTCTTATGTAGGGTGATTGAGTAGCAATGCCTTGCCAGAGCTTGATCTCTCCTGACCTCTCCGATCCCGTAACTCGTTAGAACTTCATCTTTAAATAATAAGTTGATATTAATGCCCAAAGTGCATTTAAAATAGGTTGGCCGAGAATAGCATTATAAGCGGATGGAGTTCTTACTGCTAAAAAATCTACCTATGCCTTTGCTAGATTCGGGCGTTGCCCTACAGTCACAACCATAGTTATTATGCCCTCGATTGGTACGGCATCGCCAGTGAAGCCTATTAACGAAAAGTTCATAGGCCCTAAGTGGTTATTGAGTAAGGACATTTTTAAGAAAGCATCATAAAATAATACGTCGATCAAGCTTTCATTATCTACCAAAATGTGGCATACATCATAGTCGACAATATTTAAAGAGATTACAATCGCATCATTATGCGGGAACTGGACCCCTAGAGCATCTACCTCTATGAAGGTTATGGGTTCTTCAGTTCTCCGTCTCTTCACTGATCCCTCGGATCCGTCAGCCTCTCCTTACCGAAGTTCCTCCGAGATCGTGTTGATGATGCCGAGATATGGTCGATCTTCTTGTTGATCCTCTGACCTTAGTGGCTCAGGCTACGGCAATGCCCTCGATCGATCTTCCCATCCTTCAGGCCATCGCTGTAGAAATTGACCTAGTCTGCCTCGCCTGATGAGCTCCTCGATCTCATCCTAGAGTTGGATACACTCCTCAGTGTCATGACCGTGATTATGATGATAAAGGCAGAACTTATTAGGATTGTGCTTGCTGGGGTGAGAGTGCATCCTTTCTGGTCTTGGCAGTTGCTCCCTAATTTCCATCAGCACTTGGGTTTTTGGAGCATTGAGAGGGGCGTAGTTGTGAAATCTTCATTAGAGAGAATCCCGCCATGCCCTTCTATCCAAGCTTCCCTACCTTTAAGCCCGGAGAGGAGTTCGGACTCGCTTTCGCTCAGAGGGAGTTTGGGAGCACAACCGAGCTTTGCTCGACTTTCCTTCCTCGATGGGCCCACTCGACTCATCGATTCACCGCTTACCAAAGGCTTCATCATCCTTAATCTTAAAGGCATCTTCAGCTCAGACGTAATCTTCAGCCGAAGCTAGCAGATCCATAAAGTCCCTAGGGTACTTCTTCTCCAGAGAAAATAACAAATCATTCTTCTAGAGGCTGCCCTTGAGTGTGGCCATTGCGACTGATTGGTCCATGTTCTGAACCTCCAATGCAGCGGCATTAAATCTGATGACATAAGCTTGGATGGATTCTTCCTCCTTCTACTTGATGTTCATCAGAAAATCCAAACCTCGGCATGGACGTCGGCTGTTGATGAAGTGAGCTACGAATTGATGGCTCATTTGATCAAAGAAAAAGATGGTACTCGGCTTAAGTGTCGAGTACCAGTTTCTGGCAGCCCCCTTAAGAATGGATGGGAAAACCTGGCACAAAATAGCATCTGGTGTGTCATGGAGCAACATCATTGTTCAAAAGGCCTCCAAGTGATTGACTGAATTGATGGCTCCATCGTAACTCTCGAACTACGGGAGCTTGAAGTTCGACGGGATTGATTCCTGCATGATCCTCTGATAAAAAGGAGGGTCAGTGTGAATATCATTACCATGTGAGGAGGAAGTATGATGGAGCTTTTTGATTCATCGGCTCATTTCTAGGAGCCTTTGATCCAGGAGATCTTTACGACCGTTGTTCTCCAAGGTTTTCTAGTGAAATAGATGTGAAGCTTCCCCCTGGATTGAGTCGTGGTCCGAGCAAGGGTCTTCCATCCTCTGCTTCTCCTTTTTGGAGATCAGAGGTCGGATAGTTGAGGTCGGCCATTTCTAGATCAGACCATGGGGCTCCGAAGAAGCCTATTCTGATCGAACTGGTACCGAGTGCTGATGTATGGCCTGCATCACCTCTACGAGACCATGAATCTGCTGGACTAGCAGGTTGAATTGCTCCACATCCATCATGACTGCAGGTGGAGCTTGAGTTACTGGAGCTAGAATGGATGTATCTAGATGGGATCTGGCTGCAGAGGTAATTGATCGTCAGATCAAAGCTTTTTTGGGAGGCATTTTTTTTGGAAAAAACTCTAAAGAGAAAGAAGAGAGATCACTACTAAGCACTCTTTTAAGATCAAGGGAACCTCAAGAATAGAGGGCCCTTCCTCTAGCGCCAATTCTATTGGTACAGAATTTGGTTGATGCCGGATTGAGCTAGAGTCGAGGAAGATGAGGTCGCTGTCGGTGATCTGCAAAATAAAGTCCCATCCGAAGTTGGTGGGGGAGGCTCCAATAGGACCCTCCGACGATCAAGTTAGCTCTTCTGGCCAACAGAAATAGAGTGCTCAGAGAGGAGTTCAGTAGAGTTTTGGAAAGAAAAAGAGAGCTCAGAGAAAACATATCTGGAGGATCCCTTTTAATAGATAGAGCTTGTTGTAACTGTCCTGATAAATGACAGTCATAACCATCCTGATAAATGCCAATCATAATCGCCCTGATAAATGACAATCATAATTGTCTTGATAAATAACAATCATAATTATCCTGATAAATGATAATTATAACCGTTCAGTAGTGGGATCGCCTGTAGGAATCCGTTTGAAGGAACAGTTTGGAAGGAGTTCGGCTCCTGTAGGAATCCAACTGCTGGAGGAGTCTAGAAGGAGTTCGGCTCTCGTAGAAGCCCGACTGAAGGAGAAATTTGGAAGGAGTTTGGTTCCCATAGAAGCCCGACTAAAGAAAAAATTTGGAAGGAGTTCGGGTTTCGTAGAAGCCTGACTACTGGAGGAGTTCGGAAGGAGTTCGGCTTCCGTAGAAGTCTGACTGAAGGAGGAATCCGGAAGGAGTTTGGCTCCCATAGAAGTCTGACTGATGAAGAAATCTGGAAGAAGTTTGGCTCCCGTAGAAGCCCGACTGCTAGAGGAGTCCGAAAGAAGTTTGGCTCCTATAGAAGCCGGACTGCTGGCGGCGTTCGAAAGGAGTTCAGCTTCCATAGAAGCCCGACTGAAGAAGAAATCCAGAAGGAGTTCGGCTCCTGTAGAAGTTTGACTAAAGAAGGAATTCAGAAGAAATTCGGCTCCTGTAGAACCTCGACTGAAGAAGAAATTTGAAAAGAGTTTGGCTACTGGAGAAGCTCGGTTGGAGCTCGATCGCTGAGGAGTTTGATTGGGTTTGGAGTCCAGTTGGAGGAGTTCGGTCACTGGATGAGTTCAACCACTGAAGGAGATCGGGTGGGGTTCGACCATTGGGGAGAGAATTTTCGATCGAAGCTCTTTCATGATTACTAGCTGCATTAGGCTAAGTACAAGATTGAACTTCGATGGGAGCGGGGTTTATCTCCAACAACCATCTTTGCGATGATCCTATGATTAGGAGCTATTTATGAGTTAATTATGAAAATTCATGTCTCAAATTTTCAACTCTTGAAAATATGAATTGTCATTACCATTAACTCAAAGGATGTATCACTGACACTTTAAATACACACTATAATAGAAAATATTTTTTTTATTAATTTATAATCAAAATTATAAAATTATCCTTAGAAGTGTATTACAAGTGTTTAGCCAATCTAGATTCTAGGACACACATCTAACAAACTCTCACTTGCCCTAAAGCCAATTAGCTACAAATCTAAGTCCCATCTTCTTAAGATGGGCTTCGATCTTCTGCTGGCTCAATGACTTTGTCAACGGATCAGCTACATTGTCTGCAATGTTCACTCTCTTGATCTTGACGTATCTCTTCTCAAGGTAATCATGGATGAGATGGTATCACTGCTTGATGTGCTTGAATTTTTGGTAAGATCTCGGCTCCTTAGCTAGGGCTATGGTACCATTGTTATCATAGTATAGAGGGATGACATTTGATGGCATCACTCCGAGCTCTACGGCAAACTTCTTGTACCAAAATGCCTTCTTTGCAGCATTCGATGTAGCGATGTACTCTGCTTTCATGGTGGAGTCTGCTATCACCATTTGCTTGGAACTCTTCCAACTGACAGCTCCATCATTACAAAAAAATAGACTTCTAGATGTCAACTTTCGATCATCTATATCGCACATAAAATTCGAGTCTGTATACCCCTAGACCCGAAATTCTCCATTACCAAAGACTAAAAACATATCCTTAGTCCTTCTCAAGTACTTAAGGATACATTTCATAGAAGTCTAGTGCCCTTCATCTAGATTTGACTGATACCTACTCATGATACTCACAGCATGGGCAATATTAGGTCATGTACATAGCATGGCATACATGAGGCTCCCTATTGCTGAAGCATAAGGGATCTTGCTCATGCGTTCAAACTCCTCAGGTGTGCTAGGGCACAACTTCTTGGAGAGATGAATGCCATGTCTGAAGGGTACTAATCTCCTCTTGGAGTTTTCCATGCTAAACTTTTTTAGCACCACCTCTATGTACATTTTCTAGTGAAAGACCCAGCATCCTATTCAGTCTATCCCTATAGACCTTAATTCCCAGAATAAAGGATGCCTCTCCTAGATCTTTCATAGAGAACTCCTTAGATAACCACATTTTGACTATAGTCAATATGGAAATATCATTTCCCATTAGGAGGATGTCATCCACATATAGTATGAGGAAGATAACAACGCTCCCACTGACCTTTTCAAAAATATAGGGCTCCTTCTCATTCTTGATGAATCCAAATGATTTGATTACATCATTAAAATGAGCATTCCAACTTCGAGATGCTTGCTTAAGTCTATATATGGACCTTTGTAGCTTGCATACTTTATGATTATTATCACTGGATGTGAAACCTAGCAGCTATTCCATATAGATATCTTCCTCAAGATATCCATTTAAGAATGTTGTTTTCACGTCCATCTATCATATTTCATAATCAAAATAGACTGCAACAGCAAGCAATGTGTGGATGGATTTGAGTATGGCTACTGGCAAAAAAGTATCCCGATAGTCAATGCCTTCGCACTGACTATACCCTTTTGCTACAAGCCTTGCTTTGAATGTCTCTACATTCCCATCGACACCTATCTTTCTCTTGAAGATCCATTTACACCCAATAGGTACTATACCTTCAGGTGGATCTACCAAGGTTCAGACTTGGTTTGAATGCATTGAGTCAATCTCTGACTTCATTACTTCTAACCATTTCTTGGAGTTGATATCTGATATCACCTCATCCTAAGTTCTGGGATCATCATCATAAACCCCATTTTCTATGAGAAATATTTTTTCTATGTCTTCTAATATAGTACCTAAGTATCTTTCAGGAGGATGAAAAATTCTACTTGATCTACGAGGTGGAGGAGGTAGCATCTAGATTGGCTCAATCTGATTGGGTTCTATAGATTCTTAGCTTGTTTCTCATCAGAGACTTTCTCCTCAAGTCTAATCTATCTTTCGATGCCACCATCTAGAATAAACTATTTTTCAAAAAAGATGGCATGTTGACTCACAATCACATTATGATCTTCCAAAAGATAGAAATAACATCCTAATAACTCTTTAGGATATCCAATAAATCAAGCTCTAAAGGATCTTGACTCTAATTTGTCCACTTGTTATCTCTTGACATGGGTCGAACAACCCCAAATTCTGAGATAACTCAGACTTGGTTTCTTACCATGCATATCTCATATGGTGTGGTAGGAACGATCTTAGAGAGAAACCTATTCAGTAAATATATAGCAGTCATCAGACTATGTCTCCAAAGAAACTTAGGAAGGTTCGTGAAACTCATCATGGATCGGACCATATCTAATAGGATCTGGTTTCTCCATTTTGAAACCCCGTTAAGTTGAGGCGTTCTAGATGGAGTCCATTAAGAGACTATGCTATTATCCTTAAGATAGTCTAAGAATTTTCGGCTAAGGTATTTGCCTCCTCGATCTGATCGAAGAACCTTAATGGATATTTTTGTTTGCTTTTCTACTTCGAGTCTGAATTCCTTGAATTTTTCAAAAGCTTCAGATTTGTGCCGTATCAAATACACATATCCGTATCAAGATAAATCATCGATAAAGATGATGAAGTAGATTTAATTGCTCCTAACCGGCATATCAAATAGGCCGCATACATCAGTACGTACTAGGACAAGCATGTCTATGGCCCTTTCCCCATGTCCTACAAAAGGGAGCTTGGTCATTTTGCTATGAAGGCATGATTCATAAATCAGATATGACTCAAAAGTCAATAGACTCAATAGCCCAAATTTCTCTAATTTGTTGATCCTGTCTTCAGTTATATGACCTAGCCTAAGGTGCCAAAGATACCCATCATTTAGACTATCCCTAGGTCGCTTTGATCCTATGGCATTCATGTTTTGCTCGATATTAAAAATAGAAACATCAATATGTAGCTAGTAGAGACTATTTATAAAAAAATCACTTGTAATTTTATTTCTTTCATAAAGAATATTATAATGGTCCTTAAGAAAACTAACTATATAGCCTTCTTGTGCTAAACATGAAATAGAAATCAAATTCCTGCTTGCTACAGGCACATAAAAATATTCTTTAAGAACTAAATCTAATCCTAATAGTAATCATAGAGGATTGGTTCCCATGGCCTAAATAACAACTCTTGCTCCATTCTTGATGCATAGGATCGTCTCATCATCTCTCAGCCTCCTGCTATCCTCAAGATCCTACATAGAAGTGCACAAGTGAGCACTAGAATCAGAGTCAAGCACCCAACTGGATGTAGAAAAAATCATAAGGTTAGATTCTATAATGAGCATACCTCCAGAAGGACCTACCTCCTTCTTGTTCTTCAGGTTGGCCAGTTATAAAGAATAGTTTTACTTTTAGTGGCCATCAGTATTGCAATGAAAATATTTTTCTTTATCAACCTTCTTCTTCGGCTCTGCCTTCTTCTTCTTCCCACCATCCATCTTTTGCTTCTTCATGGACTTTTCTTCTTTCTAAAAGACTTTTTCTTAGAAAAAGTCTGCTCCACAGTAAGTACTGAGTCTTTAGAACCTTTCATAGAAAGCTCAACAGCAACTAGCATGTTCATGAGTTTAGCCAAGGTATTCTAAAGTTTATGCATATGGTAGTTCATGATAAACTGCCCATACACATCAATCAAGGACTACAAAATTATATCAATCTATAGATCCTGATCTAACTTGACACCAAGCTTCTCAAGCTCTTCTAAGTTCTTGATCATCATCAGATAATGATCTTGGACCGACTGCCCATCATGCATCTGAGCCTTAAATAGTCTCTTAGTGACTTGATATTTGGCTGCACGACTTTATTCACCAAACAACTCTTATAGGTGAGCCAACATTTGGTGGCTAGTCTTAATGTCCTCATGTTGGCACTGGAGCTCATCAGACATCGAGTCCAACATAAAATACCTGGCTTTGTTATCTTCATCCATCCACTTCTCGAGAAATGCTCTCTGATCAATCGATGGATGGGCTAGTAAGATGGGAGGATCCTGTTCCAACACATGAGTCAACTTCTCAGAATCTAAAATAATTTTGAAGTGTCAGAGCCAATCCTTATAGTTGGGTTTGATTAGTCTATGGATGTCTAAGATACGAGCTAGTGGGTTGGATCCAGGTATCTTCCTATAGAGAGTCAAAGTTTCTAGTTAGATTTTGTAATTAGACTTAATCAATTTATTTAGAAATTTTATTTTTAAATAAATTAGGCTTTCACTATTTACTCGGATCCCTACACTTTCTTAGCAAAGATGCAAAAATCTTCATGATTATTGATTTCTGGTGGGTGGTGCGATCCCACCAACTGGCTCACCACCTCATCTAATAGTTATTGGTGATGGATCAACCAATGAGTGGACAACTCTTATTCAATGATTTTCTAATCATGGTGGATCCAAACTTGGTCTCTAATTTATGAATCTCACCATGTCTAGAATATTGATCCACTCCTTAGTTAAGTAAGACCCACTATTTGCATGAATTGAATTTCTGATTAGGTCCCTCATCATATCTAGAATATTGAGCCCAACCCATCCTCCAACCCATATCATCCAATGCCTAATAGATATGGTTGCATCTTTTCAGTGTAACTGAACCACTGTATCCAGCCAAGAACAATCAATCCCAGGAAGGCCCGCACATCTACAATGGTGGAAGACCTTATACTTAATATTTTCTTAGGAAGATTTAATTTAGATCTCTTTAAACATGACTTGATTTTGTCATAACAATTATAACTAATCTAATGGCATGGATTGGCTCAAATTGTTAGCCACCATAAATCAAAACTGGGTCGACACAAATGGCCAAGTAAGTGAGATCAATGGAAGGGATATGCCATTAACTCAACAAGAATGCATTCAGATCGAGTAGCTCTCAATTAAAAATTAGTCGATCGTATCTGCCAGATTTACCTTAGACACCAAATTATTGAATCAAAATCAATTGGGTTAGCCAACAATCCAGGCTCGAACCATGGAGCTAAATTAGGTCTTGACTTGATTAAGTCACATCTTAATGTGATTCGATCTTGATCCAGACTTAATCCTATTAGACTGATCAAATCTAAGCTTTCTTTGATCCCACCTAACTAACTCTTGATTCAGTTTGATCAACCGCTAGACCTAATTGAGCTATCCAAGCCCGAATCCAATTTTATGAATATATCTTAGATCTAAAAATTCATAATTTTTAGATCTAATTAATTTTATAATCTTAATTTGTAATTAAGTTTTGGGTTCATGAACAAAACATGTAACAAAATCCTAGGATTTCAAGATCTAGGGTTTTGCAGAAAAATAAGTTTTGATTTTTGATTGAGGACGAACGTGCAACACCACTACATGTCATAAGAACACCCCATCGAATGGGAGGAGAGGGCTTTTAAATCCTATTTTGTTCTTATGACCGGATGGCTAAGGAGAATGTCTTAATCAAAAATATAATTTCTACTACAAAACTAGTTAGATCTAAATCATATATCGCATATACAATTAATGATCTAACTTATACATGTTTTATATACATCTCATGTATCATAACTAAATTAAATATGTATGCTTTCAGATTTGATATATCACATATAATATCTAAAAAATAGAATTTAAATTTGATCATATTAAACAAAACTATTCTAGATATTTTATAGAACTATTCTATAACTAGTCTAAGCATGTATCTTTCATATCTCATATGAAAAAATTAAAATTCTATTTTCTATTTTTTAGATATTTTTATAATAATTATAACTTCAAAAAAATAGAAATTAAATAGATCTAACATCACTTTTAATCAAATTAAAAACATGATTATGCTTGACTACACATAGAACTATTCTATACCTAGTCTAGTTATGCATCTCATACAATATAGATCTAAATCATTATAATTTTAATTTTCTAATTTTAGATCTAATCACATCTAATGTGATATCTAAAATTATTTAATATTAGATCATAAATAAAAATAAATCAGATCTAAATAGATCTGATGAACTATTAACTTGGCTTTGATACTACTTGAAGAAAAAATCATATTTTTTCGCCATAGGATCATTCAAATCTGATTGGATCTGAAAAAATATTTTAAAAATTTTTCTATGATTCTAATTAGATCTGAGACATCTCAGATCTGATCCTAAAGATCTGATATTATAAAAGTAAAATTAAAATTAAATCTAATTTAATTTCATATCTTATTTTGGATAATCAGATTATCCTGTGATGATACTGATTGATCCTAAGGTTCTAGAAGGGGCCATGCATGCACCTGGACTCTATCGATGTCCACTCAGGTAGGATCTAGAGGTCTTCTCCTTCTAAATTTTTTTTTCAAAAATTAGATCTGGATCTAATCTTGAAGTTCTTCAAATCTTCTTTCGAAGAAGCAACAGTAGTCTCTTTCAACAGTGCTGCCTTCTTCCTGATCTAGGCACCTTTCTTCCTTGGATGTTACTTGAACTCGTGCACAACTTCTTGGCCATAGAGAGGGAGAGAGAAGATCAAATGAGGCATAGAAGAGAGAGAGAGGTAGCCTTGGGGCATGGGAATTGTGCAAGACTTCTTAACTCTAGGCACAGACAGGATTTAAATAGACCTTGCTACATCATGCAATGCCACATCATCCCGACCAATCAAAGGCCTTCATTCAATTATATCTAAATCTAATTGATAGGATGATGTCATCTGATCCAATCAGATGAGAATCCCTTAAAAATTCACATAGGTGGCACCAAGATTGGATAAAATAAAAATCTTTGGCACCTAGGTATTTAAACCCATCAAGAAAACCTTGGAGTCCCATCTGTATATGGGACTCCATCCCTTATCCATATGGGGTGCACGCCTAGGGTGGCATGTTCCCTCTCTCTTATCTTTTTTAGTAGAGAGACAAGAGCCCCAGGTGCTATCCTATAGGTGCATGACACATGGCCCTATGTCCAAGTGTCCAGGGCCAACTGTTGACCTATGTCCAAAAACAGGAATTAGCAGGTGATAGAAATTAACAGGTGTTATCTTAAATCCATCTAATGAATTAAGACAATCCTTTTCTGATCTGGACAAGCTCTAGTTAGACTAAGACAAGATTCCTAAGTGAGTCCAAATAAATTTGGCTCAGCCGAGACGAAACAATATGATTACAAAAAAAGAATGTTAGGCTCAATCGTGTGCTAGCATGATTTTCTTGAACCTAATTGGATCTAATCCAAATCAATTGAACTGGATTAGTCCAATTGATGACATCCAAACCCAAACCCTTATTTATGTGATCCAGTTAGATTCAGTTCCATATGATAATGAGACATATCATGATCTCTATCGTCAACATCATCGAAACACCTTTCGATGGATCAGAACTTTTTTGATTTATACAATTAGAATGATCGATCATCTAAATCATTCTAATTGCTTTAAAAATTCATTAATGACACCTAGTAGTATATGGTGGCAATCCATTAGAATCAAAAGTGAACCTCTCAGTGCAGCTACCTATGAGATTGGATTCTTCTATCTTGAGCCCCGATATGGTTAGGATTAAGGTGAACCCAATATCCGTCATATGAATTAATCATTTGATTCGAGTCCAATATGAAACTCTAATAGAAACTCCTTCTATCATCTTTACTCTTCCATGGCCATGGGATTAAGGACTCAATCTCATGATTATCATAGGGCTGCTCCTCATCTACCGAGGTAGATAGATCTCCTATTGGTGCAATCCAATTCCTACAATGAACATGCTATAGCCAACATACACCATAGGATTCCGAATACCTAGGAGATCGAGTTATGGTACAGTCAAACTATAACACACTTAAGATAAACTATCGATGCACCTCAAGTCAAAGAACCAGATACACCACTGTAGCATCGAGTCAGTCATCGACGAGAAAGTAGACTTCCTTATGATTGCTCGAGGTGGTCACGCTCAATGACCTCATTCTCTAATGAGTACCTATACTCTTACTCCAGTATCTTCATATCGTAGACTCAAGACACATCTATCCTAAGAAAGCAATCATACACCAATCTTTTGGATCGATCACCATTCTTGTGATGATCCTACGGTCGGAAGCTATTTATAAGTTAATTATGAAAATTCATGTCTCAAATTTTCAACTCTTGAAAATATGAATTATCATTACCATTAACTCAAAGGATGTATCATAGATAATTTAAATACACACTATGATAGAAAATAACTTTTTTATTAATTTATAGTCAAAATTATAAAATTATCCTTAAAAGTGTATTACAAGTGTTTAGCCAATCTGGCTTCTAGGGCACACATCTAACACATCTAACTAATGAATGATTAAGCCTAACTATGGTTGGTCAACCTAATCACTATTTACAGAGGTGCAGTCAAGAAATCATATTATGAATGATAATTCTATTAGCAGATAAGCATCAGGCCTATGGGCCTCTAATGATTATCCAACTAATGGATCCATTATCATCCACTTAATGGAAGGCTATGATATAGTTATCATCATAACTATTTCATTTTATAGACCTAATAATTTTAGAGAATTTTAATTTAATGAAGAGAGAAGGTCAGATGAACCAGCTTGTCATGATCCTCCACTGGCTTCACCAAGTCAGCTTAAGGAAGACCATTAATAGGCTGGTCAAGGAGCACCTAAATCAGTCATACTGATTTACCTAACTCATATGGATCAGCTCGAATAGTCAAGTGATCCAATCAAAACATAATTTCACCAAGAGGCCAAATAAGTTCGATCAGTGGAAGGGTCTGTCAAAACTTGTCTTAGACACCATAAAAAATGGCCAGGTAAGCAGGCTGCCAATTAAAAACTATTGTGGTATCAACTCTCTCTGATACTAATCTATTGAAATATCGACCCACTTCGATACTACTTATAAGGATCTAGTACCAGGATATTACGGTAGAAAGAAAGAAGAAAATAAAATAATAAAAGCAATCAAGTATGTGGATCAGCCCAAAGGCTCGTCTCCATAGGGCTTGCAAAGCTTCATTATGAAAGAAAAAACTAGATACAAGAGGAGAATACCCACTCCCAACTCACCGTATATAAATCTCTCTCAACTAGAAGCTTATCTCATAAAAGTTCTCTCAGAATCCCAAGAAGACCCTCAGAAGCACAAGATGCTTTGCCCTCACAGCCTCCATGCTGGATGCTATGCAACTCTTGCTTCTCTCTCTCATGGGCTGCACATACTCGATGCTCTGCCAAGCTTCTCTCGATGGTTGCCTGAGCCTCTCTACATGCCTCTCCCACCACATGTACCATCTTACTACTCCACAGCACCTTAGCCCTTTAAATAGGATGAGAATTCTCTTTTTAGTAGTTCACAGGAGTTCTAATAGGGCTCTTTCTTCTAATATGAGTCAAACATGTTCTTGATAGAGTCTTGGAATATTTTTTGACCTTCAAATCATGACCGTAACCCTCCATAGCCATTAGATCCTATGGTCTACATGCAACTCCCATAGACCCCTTGGATTAATCACAATCTGAGTTCAAATAAAAAAACCCCATCATATTCTGTTCTCCTCCATCGAGCCAGCTCAGTCAGGGGTCAAGCTAACTTGGCTGCATCTCATCCGAACTCCTATTTCTGTATGCCTAAGAGAGTCGATTTGGCTATGATTTGAGCCAGCTCAATCACAATCTGAGCCAACTCGACCGCATATCAGAGCTGGCCTGACTGTTGTGATGAAAATTGATTTTCTTCTTACGGTGGATTGAATTTGAGGCATCAAATCCTAATAATATCTACCTCAACTCAACATTCGGTCTCCATCTAACTTTGAGAGCTTGTGATCCATCTTGCCCCCATGCCCTGGGGCATGCTTGCTGATCATGGATGGATAAACATGGGAGTCAAGCCAGACTGCTCGATCCCACCTCCATCAATGGCTATGTCCACTCTGACCAAAGATCCACTTGAGGAATTCTCCTATGCTAATAGGAACTTCACTCTATGATGTCGCCTCTCATCCTCCCAAGTCTCCCATTTCATGCCCGATCCATCTCCACTTAGAGCTCCACCTCGTACTGGGCTCCCTCTGGCTCTTGAAGCTCCACGTCGCACTGGACTCTCTGTCAGATAGTAATATCTTCTTGTCTTCTTCTTTTCCTTCAATATTATCCTATTGCCATGCATGATTTTCAGGATTCCATCACCAGCTACCCGCCTGTAATCATTTGAATTCAGTCTACTCAGTGAGATAAGATTCTGCCTAAAATTAGATATGCATCGGACCTCCTCCAATCTTCTTACTGTACCATCATGTGTCTTCCAACTGACCATCTTGATGCCTCTAATTGCATAACTCGATCCATCTGGCAGATAAGCAGTGCCCTCACTACTCTTTAGGGAGTCAAACTGCTTCTCTTTGCAACAAACATGATATATGCATGTAGAATCTAAAATCCACTACTAGAAAGAACTAGATACCTTATCAGATATCTTCAGGATATCATCCTCTAACTCGCTACTGATCGTCGCTGCAATAACCCTCATCCGATCCTTGAGTTATGGGCAATCATTGACTCGATGCCCCAACTCATCGCACCTGTAGCATCTGATCTTGCTTTGATCCCTTATCTTGGACCTAGATCATCCTCCTCACGATCCTCTATCGCTTCGTCTACTACCTCCTGTTCCTTTAAAAACTACCCAAGCTGAGCTGCCGCCATCTGAGCTCGAAGCTAGGTTCTTCCTCCTGAGAACCTCATTCTGGAGTATCACTATAGTGACCTCATCCATTTTGATGGTGCTCTTTCTTACTAGAAGAGCAGTCATCAAGGACTCATACGAAGGAGGAAGTGATGCTAGTAAGACCAACGCCCTGATCTTCTCCTTAACTTTTTCACCAATGCTGAGGAGGTCGATGAGGATCTTCTGAAAGTTGGATAGATGCTCCCGCACGCTCTTTCCTTCATGCATCTATAGCTGATAGAACTACCTCCAAAAGAATAGCATGTTGGTGAGCGACTTTGCCATGTACAACTCCTCGAGCTTCGACCATAATGCTGTCAGAAAAGTCTCACCAAGTACATGGATCATGATATCATTTGCTAGGTATAAGCAGATCATGCTCACTGCCTACATCTGAATCCACTTCCAATCCTTCACCTCTATGGTGGCTGGTATCTCCTCAAATAAGAGAGCGTCGATCAACCCATGTTGGATGAGGACATCCTTTATCTTTGCTTGCCATAAGAAGAAGTTACCCTTTCCATCAAATCTATTGATCTTCACCTTGATTGTGCTTGTCTTTTCCATGTTCTTTAATCTCTATCCACTGCTATAATCTGTGCTCCAATACAACCTAGCTCTGATATCAAATTATTATGGTATTAACTCGCTCTAATACTAATCTATTAGGATATCGACTCACTCCGATACCACTTATGAGGATCTAGAACCAGGATATTATGGTAGGAAGAAAGAAGAAAATAAAATAATAAAAGTAATCAAGTACATGGATCAGCCTAAAGGCTTGCCTCCATGGGGCATGCAAAGCTTCATTATGAAAGAAAAAATAGGTACAAGAAGAGAACACCCACTATCAACTCATCATACATAAATCTCTCTCAACTAGAAGCTATCCTCATAAAAGCTCTCTCAAAATTTTAAAGAGATCCTCAGAAGCTACAAGATGCTCTGCCCTCATAGCCTCCATGCTGGATGCTATGCACCTTTTGCTTCTCTCTCTCGTGGGCTGCACGTACTTGGTGCTCTATCAAGCTCCTCTCGATGGCTGCCTGAGCCTCTCTATATTTCTCTCATGCCACATGTGCCATCTTACTGCTCCACAGCACCTCAGCTATTTAAATAGGATAAGAATCCTCTACTCAGCAGTTCACAGGAGTCCTAACATGGCTCTTTCTTCTACTATGAGTCAAACATGTCCTTGATGGAGTCTTGAAATATTTTTTGACCTTCTGATTATGATCGCAACCCTCCATGGCTACTAGATCCTATGGTCCATGTGCAACTCCCATAGATCCCTTGGATTAATCATAACTCGAGTTTAAATAGAAAAAACCTCATCGTGTTTTGTTCACCTCCGTCGAGCCAGTGCGGTCAGTGGTCGAGCTAGCTTGATTGCATCTCGACCAAATTCCTATTTCTATTTGCTTGAGAGAGTTGGCTCAGCTATGGTTTGAGCTAGCTTGATCTCAATCCAAGCTAGCTTGATGACATATCAGAGGTGGCCTGACTACTATACTAAAAATTGATTCTCTTCTTGCTATGGATCGAATTCAAGACGTCAAATCCTAACAAAGACCGCTAGTCTGATTTACCTTAGACACCAACTGATTTAATTAGTCTCGATTAGATCAACCTAACAGTTCATGCTAAATCGCATAGCAAAAAATCAAGTCCATCTCGGGTCTCGTTAAAGACATGGACTTGACCAAGTACAACTATTATAATTAATCTAGAAAATCCTTGACCTAATCTAAGACAATAATTGATTAGATTTGGTCAATTCTCTAATTAAGTCTATTCTTTAATCTAACCCTAGGTCTAACCTAATTAATGGACCTAATCTCCACTAACCCATTTAACCCAATGTGTTATGATTTGTTTCTTAGGATCTTCAATTCACAATCCTAGATCCTAATCGAACAACTTCTTAATTCTTAATTAAATTTTGGGCTAAGGATTGGGGTTTGGCTTTTTGAAAATAATTTTCATATTTATAAAATATTTTTACAACATGATTCTATCAATCAAGTTGTATGTTTGATTTATAATTAATATGCAAGTAAGATAAGCATGAAACTACTTTAGATCTAATCTAAATAGGTTCATATAATTAAAATATTTTTAATTTTAATCAATCATAAATTATCTTAAATAAAATCTAATATATTTATGATAATTAAAATGAGATTAAAATATTTTTAATCAAATCATAAATTTTTTTAGATTTAATATAAAATTTTATGATCAATATTTTAGATCAGCATACACTAGGACAACCTCTCCACAACTATAAGGGATAAAGCAAACAGCAGGACAATCTTATAATCAGTCTGTATAATTTAAAATTTTTATTTTTAGATCTAAAACTCTTTTAAATATAATAAATTATAAATAAAATTAAATCATATCTAATAAATTTATGATAAGAAATAGATCTACATGAACTATAACAATCTTTTCACTATAAGGGATAAACCTTACAGTAGGACAACCTTATAATCAGTTTGTGTGATCACGATTTTTAATTTTAAATTTAATAATAAGATTATAAATTAGATCTAATCTAAGAAATAATTTAAATATGTATATATTATCATGTAATAATCAATCTAGGCTCTGATACCAATTGTTGGTATCAGATCTAAGATTTCAGAGCTAGATCTTGAAACTTTTTTCAAGATTGGACAGCAAAAAACTAAAACAAATTAAAATTTGTTTATAAAAAATAAAAAATTTTTAGATCTAATATCCTATTACATGATTATGATATAAGATTAAATTAAAAATTAAAAATATAAGAAAGAAGAACATATTGATCATATCAATATGCATCTACACTACATCTAATGCAGGTATGTAAAAATAGATCAAATCTGTATTACCTGTGCAAGTTAGATGTTCAAACTTACTGATCCAGGCTTGAGGATGATGCTTCAAGCTGCACATAATTCTGACCTATAAGAAATGCCCACACGAGCCCATGAACTTCGATCAGAAGTCTAATGCAGGAAATCAGCACAATGTGCTAGTACTATGCTGATCCTTCTTCGATGGTTGATCCAGTGCTTTCTTCTTCAAGACATGGATACTATAAAAAATTAAAAGAAAGAAGAAATATTTTAGATCTAAGACACTCTCAAAAAAAAATCTCAAAAGTGGAGGAAAAAGGATGAATGGAAGAAACCCTAGAAGAAGACCCTTTTCTTCTTCTTTCTTCTCTCACCTAGACATCTGGATTGGTGTCTATGAAAACCTAGTGCCTAAGAATATTTTTCCTATGATTTTCATATGCCCAAAACCTCTCTCTATGGTCTACAATCTACAAAAAAATTAATTCAAAATTTATTTTAAATATTAAGATATTGAAGAGTCTTGTCTAGGTCAAATACCTAGATCCAAAAAAGGCAACTAGTTTGGGCACCTAACACTTGGGCGCCCCCTCCTTTCTTTATGCTATGGACCATCAGGAATAAGCACACAAAATCCTCCTCTTTCTCATAAAATAATGATAGAAAAATTAGGGATGTGGGTGGCACAAAGTAAGGAGGAGTTTTAGGTGCTTAAAATTCTATCTCATAAAATTTAAATCAAAACCAACTCCTAGTTTGACTTGGTCCACAACCAAATGCCATCTAAGGAATAAGAAAAAGATATGGGCATGCATGAAGGCCTGGGAAAATGTTTTTCCATGTTCCAAATCAAAGAGAAGGGACGTGGGGGGTGTGAGGAGTCAATGGCGCAAGGAATAGGGAGTCCTAGTATGTGTCATACTAGGACTCCTATTTTGACTTGGTCCAAGTGATCTAGGAACCAAATTAAATTAGGATTTATTTAACTTAATTAGAATAGATCTTAGTGCAACTAATAATCTAATTAAATTAGATTAAATTTAATTTAATTTTAATTTAATTTTTAATCAAATTTGATATTGGGTTCAATCAAGTCCTAATTGAACTAAAACTAGTTCTTCCTTGCAATTGGCTTATCCAATAAATCAATTAGACTTGATCCAATCAAGTCCAAATCAAATTTAATTAAATTATATTTAATTAAACTTAATATCACTCCTCTGGCTTAATCAAATTAAGCTAATTATCAATTAAATTGCTAATCGATCCTTCTATAATACTTGCACTATGTTAAATATTAATCATATTGATTGTTTAACCTTAGAATGATTCTCAATCATTGATCAATTATCTGATTGGATCATGAACTCTAATATGTGTGACTCCATAGATCAAAACCTATGTCAGTAGAATAGAAATAAATTTTTATACCAGTCGAGGTGACCATCTAGCAATGGTACTTGACGGTCGGATAGGTCGAATGTGTAGAACAACATCCTTAGAACTCATGTGGATATAGTTTTCATATAATTCATCCCCTTGACCAAAATGCTCATAGGACACCTCAGAGTTTAATTGTTAACTCTAATTAGGCTATCCACATTATATTTCAAAATACCAAATCCATCTCATTGATTATCCTGGCCAAGGTTTTGCTATATTGAAATACGGTGATACATTCTTCTCCAACTCTTGGAGTGGTCAATCCCATCTTGATCACACACTGACTTCACAAGTACTTGACTATGCTCAGAAATCTTTCATTACTAAATTAGAAATTTAGTTAGTCTGGTACCAAAGTACGATGAGTTGCTTGCAAGTCACTGAGGTGATCTCAGGCCTAAAGGACACGTATACCTATATCCCATCAAAGATATTCTCAATAGCAGAATACTCTGGAGTTGGTTATGTTCAGTGATAATGTATCCCTACATCTCACCTGTATGCCATACCAGTGTCTTCACATATTTTAGTTAAGGGGACAACCAACTTATATGGCATACAGCGACCTATGCTCGATAGATGTTGTCGTCCTTATTAATAGCCTATCATTTGATCATGAATAGTTTTAAGGACTAATCAATAAATTCTCTCTTTATCGAACCTAAATAGTCCTAAGGACTTCATCATAATAATGAAGTTCGTTAGAAGATGAAAACTTATAATAAAAAATATCAAAAATTTATTTTATTAATTAATAAATCAATTATAATTATAATATAGCTCAATCGTCAATAGGTTGATGATTGGCTTTGGAACATATTTTTCAATAGCCCCCTCTCCCTTCTTTCCTACAAACCAGGTCAACTCTAGACCCTTATCCTATTCCCATCTTATGGGATTTATGACAAGCCTTATTCTAGTCCCATCCAATGGAATTAGGGCAAGTCCTAATTAAGTTTGGACAATCCTTGATCAGACTAAGACTAGGTCCAGTCAGATTAAGATAAATCCATACAGAGCTCTCGGAAGAGGCTTGTCTAAATTTTATCTCATGATTTTAAGACAAGCACTAATATGGTTAAGACAACCCTTATCCTATTTCCATCTTATGGAATTTAGGACAAGCCTTGATCAGGCCAAGACAAGGTCAAGTTAGATCAAGACTAATCCCTACAGAGTTCCTGGGAAAGGCTTGTCCAAATTTCATCTCATGATTTTAGGACAAGCCCTGATCTCATCAGGACAAGCCTTATTTTGATCAGGACAAGCTTGTTCTGACTAGGATAAGCTCCAGTCAAACTTGGACAAGCTCATATAAGGCTTTCAAATGAGCCAAATCTAATTTGGCTCAGTCAAGATGAACCAGAAAGACTATAGAAGGAGAATGTTAGGTTCAATCATGTGCTAGCACGATTTTCTTGAACCTAATTGGATCAAATCTAAATCAATCAAACTAGGTTAGCCCAATTGATGACATCTAGATCCAAACCCTTATTTATGTGACCCAATTAGGTTTAGTTTTGTATGGTAATGGGACATGTCGTGATCTCCATCATTGACATCATCGAAATATCTTTCGATGGATCAGAACTCTTTAGATTCATCCAATTAGAATCATCGATCATTAAGATAATTTTAATTGATCCCAAAATTCACTAGTGACACCTAGCAGTATATAATGGCAATCCATCAGAATCAAATACAAACCTCTTAATGTAGCTACCTATGTAATTTAATTCCTCTATCATGAGCCCTGACGGGATTAGGGTTAAGGTGAACTCATCAAGCCCAACATCCATCATATGAATGAATCATTCGATTTGGGTCCAATGTGAAACCCTAATAGAAACTGAAGGAAATCGCGCAGGATTTAAGCATGCATTTTCGAAACTTTTTCAAATAAAATAGCAGCCAAAGTAAATATTAATCAAAAACTAATACTATGCATGCATTGATCATATCAAATAAACCCTACTCAGGATCTAAACATGCTAATATGTGATAGAAAAATAAAATGTATTCAATTAGCAAATCAAATTTGCTGATCAATATGGGTTCAAAACTCGAACCTTTTCATGAGTAACTGATCTCCATGATCTGAATCCACCGAAAGAAGCTATGGTATTATGCTATAGCTGCATACTAGTCCAGCCTCTATAGATGATCCACATGAAGCTCTTGGTCCTGACCAGCTCCATCGGAGTGCTAGCTCCTCGCTGGGACCTTCGATGGTTGATCACGATCGATCCGATCGATCATGTACTTTCTAATTTTTTAAATACTCTAGAAAATTCAAATTTGGTGGTGATCCGATGCTCACAGCACTCTCGATCTCTCCACTCGAACCCAGATTCCCAAAATTAGGGTTTCACTCGGCCCAAAAACCTTGACACACTAAAAATCCTATCACGCCCTCTCTATGTAGATTTTTTCCATGAAATAAGTTTTTGTGGAAAGATGACTTTTAGATCTAGAAATCCTACTTAGATGATATCTAAAAATTGGATATCCTTAGAAGTGAGAATCAGAAGAGAAGAGAGGCATGAGGGAAAGATAAAGTGCTGCAGGACCCTGCTAAATTGAAATACAGTGATGCACTTGCTCCAATAGTTGGAGGGATCAATTCCATCTTGACTCACACACCGACAAGCTAAGTACTTGACTACATCCAGTAGCCTTCCATCACTGAATTAAAAATTCAGGTAGTCTGGTACCTAAGTACAGTGAGTTGCTTGCAAGTCACTGTGGTGGTTTCAGATCTAAGGGACACTTACACCCATATTCTTCGGAGCTAATCTTGATAGAAGAAAAACTTTAGAGTTGGTCACATTCAGTGCAGATGTATCCATACATCTCACTTGCATACCATGCTAGTGTCTCAATACTCCTTGGTTCCGAGGACAGCCAACTCATATGGCACATAATGACCTATACTCGATAAACGTTGTCATCCTAAATAACAACGTATCTTTTGATCATGAATAATTTAAGGACTAAATGACAAATCCTTCTTTATCAAATCTAGATAGTTCTAAGAACTTCATCACAACACAAGAGTTCATTAGAAGATAATAGAATTTATAATGAAAAATATCAAAATAACTTTTATTATTTGATAATTCATATACAAGTACAACAAGTAGCACAACCATCAATAGGCTTATGATTGGCTTTGGGATATATTCCCAACAATCATCCACTTGGACTAAAGCTAATCAATGCAGTATCTAATACCTATCTTTGACTTAAAGTCGTTGAACTCCTTCACTGCAATAGCTTTAGTGAATGGATTGACCAGGTTCTCCTTTCCGTCGATCTTCTAAAGGTCGACATCAACTTGATCCATAATTTCTTAGATAAGGTGGAAGCGGCACAAAATATGCTTCATCTACTAGTGTGCCTTAGGTTCCTTCGCCTGAGCAATGGCTCCAAAGCTATCATGATAGATCAGAACTGAACCATCAAGGAAGGGTACTACTCCAAGCTTGGTGATGAATTTCCTTGGCCACACCGCTTCTTTGGCAACATCTGATGCAGCGACATACTCTACCTCAAAAACTAAATCGGCCATAATGTGCTGCTTGGAACTCTTATAGCAGATGGACCCACCATTAAGGGTGAATATATATCTCGACACACTTTTGCTATCATCATGATCAGACTAAAAACTTGAGTTTGTTAACCCTACCAGTTTCAAGTCTGATTCAATATATACATGCCACTGATTCTTAATATTTCTTAAATACTTTAGGATAGTTCTAACAACCTTCCAGTAGTTCTTTCCTAGATCAGATTGGTATGTACTCACTATCCCTAGTGAGTATGCCACATCTGGTCATGTACATGTCATGGCGTACATGATAGAATTCACTATCAAAGTATATGGTATTCTACTCATACGTTCTCTTTCTAGAGGTGTTGTCGGACAATCCCTCTTTGAAAGAAAAATTCCATGGCCTAATAGTAGATAGCCTTTCTTGGAATTCTCCATGCTGAACCGTTTTAGCACAGTGTCAATGTTTGTAGACTTGGACAGTTCAAGTAACCTTTTAGATCCATCTCTATAGATCTTTATCCCTAAAATGTAGGAAGCTTCTTCCAGATCCTTCATGGAGAACTATGATGATAGCCAGATCTTTATTTCTTGTAATGCAAAAGCATCATTTTCGATCAAGGGAATGTCATCCACATACAATACTAGGAATACTATTGTTAAACCATTAGTCCACTTGTATATGCAGGGCTCCTCTTCATTCTTAACAAAGCCATACATTTTGATTGTTCTATCAAATCATATGTTCTAGCTCCGAGATGGCTACTTAAGTCCATAAATGGACTTTTGAAGCTTACACACCTTAGACTTATTTATGGATGTGAATCCTTCAGTTGTATCATATGCACCTCTTCATCCAGCTCTCCATTTAGAAAAGCCATTTTCACATTCATCTATCAGATTTCATAATCTAGGTGGACAGCAATGGCAAGCATAATTCGAATCGATTTGAGCATTACCATAGGAGAGAACATCTCGTCATAGTCAATACCACAACATTGACGATATCCCTTGACAATTAGGCAAACTTTATAGGTCTCCACCTTTTCGTCTGTGCCTCTTTTTCTTTTGAAGACCCACTTACACCCTATGGATTTTATCCTTTCGGATGGGTTAACCAATGTCCATACATCATTGACCTTCATGGATTCTATTTTGGATTTCATGGCCTTAAGCCATTTCTTAGAGTCGGATCTCTGTATTGCATCCATATAGATGATTGGGTCCTAATCGTTCTCATCGAGTTCGATAGGATCCCCGTCCCGAACCAAAAAACTATAGTATCTATTCGGTTGATGTGATACTCTACCAAATCATCTTAAGGATGGGTTTTAGGTCTGATATAATCAGATCCATCTTTGGTTCAATAACTTGTCTATTCTTCCACTTGTCGTACTTCATCAAGGATCTTAGAGGCATTAGTTCCTTCACCAAGGAACTTCTTTTCTAAAAAGACTACCTTAAGGCTGACAAATATTTTTTACTCATCAGTAAAGTAGAAGTAGTATCCTTTGGTTTCTTTTAGGTAACATATAAAACTATACTTATCAAACCTAGGTCTAAGCTTGTCTGTCATTAAACCTTTAATATAAGCCGGACGCCTCCAAACCCTAAGGTGTGAAAATATTGGCTTACGCCCTATCCATATCTCATATGGTATTTTATTAATAGATTCACTCGAAACTCTATTTAGAATGTAACAAGCTGACTCGAGCGCATACCCCCATAGGGAGATCGACAAACCAGCAAATTCCATCATAGATCAAACCATGTCCAATAGGATCCAATTTCTCCTTTCAGACACACCATTATATTGTGGTGTTCCAGGAGGGGTTCATTAGGAGAGAATTCCGTTCTTTCTAAGATATGTCAGAAACCCATTAGAAAGGTACTCACCTCGTCGGTCAGATCGAAGAGTTTTAATACTCTTCCTAGTTTGCTTTTCTATCTCATTTCGAAGTAGTTTGAATATTTCAAATGACTCTGACTTATGCTTTATTAGATAGACGTATCCATACCTCGATAAATCATCTATGAAGGTTATGAAGTAAAAATATCCATCTCTGACACTTGAGCTCATGGGTCCACATACATCTAAATGTACTAGACTCAGGAGTTCAATGGCTCATTTATCTTTTCTAGTAAAAGATGACTTGGTCATCTTATCAAGAAGATAGGACTCATAGGTCGGAAGTGATTCACAATCACTAAGTGACTTGGTCATCTTATCAAGAAGATAGGACTCATCACCAATATGACCTAGCCTACAATGCCAAAGGTAGATATCAGACACATCACTAATTCTAGGATGTTTACTAGAGGATTGAACCACATTAATAGGCATAGAAAGTAAATAAATTTTATTATTCAATTATCCAATCAAAATTATAACACCATTCAAAATGACATTATAAATTTTTTTTATTGATATTTCAAAATCAGTCATGGCCAAAAGGCCTACAAAAATAACATTCAATAAAAAAGTTGGACAATAATGACATTCATTAAGAATAACTTTATTTGAATTGATTATAAGGTTCATGATTCCTAAAGCTAGAATTAGAACTTGTCTTCCATCTCTAATGTTCAGGAACCTCTTGCCTTGATCAAATCTCCTACTGACCTGCAAGCTCTACATACAATTACAAATATGATAAAGGCTTTCAGTATCTAATACCCAGGCAGTAGAATCAAATAAAGAAAAAATTTTAAGGTGTTCTCATATAATTATCTTACCCAGCAACCACTTGCTTCTTCCTCAGCCTGTTCGGGTCCAGGAAGGCAATGTATAGAGGATAGTTCCTCTTCTAGTACCCTAGCTTCTTGCAGAAGAAGCACTCTGCTTGGCTCTAGTCGGGCTTATGCTTCTTGGTCTAACCCTGTACAGTCGTCCTAGTGTTTGGCTGCACCTTCTTATTCTTCTTCTCCTTGTTCTTCTTCCCTTTCTTAAAGAGTCGACGATCAGAAGAAGATCCTCCCACTACATTCACCATCTCCTTATGGAGTTGGTGATTCTTCTCAAAATTCTGCAACAATCCCAATAATCCATGGTAGTTGACTACAAGCTTTGTCATTCTAAAAGAAGTTAGGAAGGGGAGGAAGGACTTGGATAAGGAATTAAGGATCACATCCTTATCGAGCTGCTCATGTAGGGGAAAGCCCAGCTTGCTAAGGTGCTCAATCATCTTGATCATGTACAATACATGATCGATGATTGAGGCCCCATCCCTCATCCGAGCGTTGAAAATAGCATAACTTATTTTATGCCTTTCAACGTCATCAGGCATGCTAAAGGAGTCATTCAACATTTGAAGCATCTCTATGGTTGGGCATTTTCAATCCTGTAGCTGAACTCGTCGTTCATTGCCACTAGCATTATACATCGATTGATGGTGCGGTCATTGAGCCACATCTGATAGGTATCTCGGATTGCTCCTCTAATGTTCAGAGCTGGCTCCTCAGGTGCAAGATCCATTATGACATAAAGGATCCGCTCATTCTCTAGGATAATTTTCAACTTACGATACCAGCTATCATAGTTAGATCCAATTAATTTATCATTATCTAACAATGACTAGAGCGATAGGTTAGTGGCCATTTCTGCATAGTAAGAAAAACCAAACCTAATTAGTATATGAATCAATTATCCTAAAGACTTGGACTTTAGTCTAAAGGTTCTTCCACTATTTTATACGAATTGGTAGCCTCTACCTCCAATTCAAGAAATTACTTTAATTTCTTAGTGGATACTAGAATCCACATAGACTACACAAGAGCCCAACTTTGGTTGATCAACCCATGTGCACCTATGGATAGGTTCAAAATAAATTGCTTCTCTAAATAATTTCTAGTAATATCAATTTTGCCCTGGAGACCTAATTAGTAGGCTTTGGCCTCCACTAAAAAAGTTTGGTTAGGTCCAACCATTAACATGACCACATTTGGTCTTATCTAACTAATAAATAATCAGGCCCAACTTTGGTCAGCCAACCTAACCACCATCAGAAAGACTTAACCAAATTATCATTTTATGAATGATAATTTCATTAGTCAATAAGCACCAGGCCTTTGGGCCTCCAGTGATTATCAAATTAATGAACCTATTATCACTCAACTTAATGGGAGACAATGATTTGGAGATCTATATAACTATTTTAATTTTAAGGATCAAATAATTTTAGAGGATTTAGTTGACATATTTAAGAAAAGCGAGCCTATTTCGATCCTTCCTCTAACTTCTTTAAGTCAGATAAAAAAGGATCTAATCTAAGCTAGCATTAGGAGCACCTAAATTAGTCAGACTGATTTACCTAATTGACATGGGTGAGCTCGAATTACCAAATGATCTAATCAAAATCTAACTCATCAGGATGGCCAGGTAAGTAAGATCAGTGGAAGGGATATGCCATTAACTCGTCAAAGATCGAATCAGTGTGAGTAGCTCTCAATTAAAAACCACTGATCAAATTGTCAAACTTATCTTAGACACCATCCAGTTTATTAGTTTTAATTTGACCAACCTAAAAATTTTGGGTTCGACCGCGTAGCCATGAATCAAGTCTATTTGGTCCTCATTAAAGGCATGGACTTAACCAACTACAACTATTATAATTAAGTCTATAGAGTCCTTGATCTAATCTAAATTAATATTTAATTAGATTTGATCAATTACTCTAATTTAGTTCACTCTTTAACTAACCTTAGGTCTAACCCAATTTACAGACCTAATTCAACTAATCCAATAACCCACATTTTATGATTAATGACTTAAAGTCTTAATTCATAATTTTAGACACTAAATTATTATACTTAATATTTAATTATATTTATGGACTGTGGGTTAGGGTTCGGTATTTTAAAAATATTTTTTAAAATTTTTGAAAGATTTTTAATAATTTAGTATTATTCATCAATTGAGTCGACTCACTTTAAAATTGAATCGGCTCAATTCACAAACAATACTAGCTATAGGGTTTAATCTGAAACTATATACACAACATAATACTAAATCATGAATCAAACTTTATCTAATTATGCATTCATGATCATAAATTAGATTAAAGCCTAATATAATCAAATCATAAAAAGATTAGATCAAATCTAAAATTTTATGATTAACGATATAGATCAGCAACGTACCAGGATAATCTTTTTACTGTAGGGGTAAACCCTACAGCAGGACAACCTGCAGTCCATAAAATCTAAATTTTAATTTGTAGATCTAATTAATCAAATTATTAGATTAATATTTAGTTTAAATCTAAATTATCAATCTAAAATATGCAAGCATATTATGTTTAGCGAACCTGCTCTAATACCATTTGAAGGAAATCACGCAGGATTTAAGCATGCATTTTTCAAACTTTTTCAAATAAAATAGTAACGAAAGTAAATATTAATCTAAAATTAATACTATGCATGCATTGATCATATCAAATAAACCCTACGTAGGATCTAAACATGCTAATATGTGATAGAAAAATGAAATACATTCGATCAGCAAATCAAATCTACTGACCAATACGAGTTCAGAACTCGATACCTTTTCGCGGATAGCTGATCTCTATAATCTAAATCCACCAAAATAAGCTGTGCTATTATGCTATAGTTGTACACTCATCTGGCCTCTATGGATGATCCACATGGAGTTCCTGGTCCCTACCAGCTCCATCAGAGTGCTAGCTCCTCATCGGGGCTTTCGATGGTTGATCACGATTGATCTGATTGATCATATACTTTTTGATTTCTCAAATGCTCTAAAAAATTAAAACATAAATATTGAAGGATGATGAAGAGGTGTTTTAAATTTGGTGGCAATCCAATGCTCACAGCACTCGATCTCTCCACCCAAACTCAAATTCCCAAAACTAGGGTTTCACTTGGTCCAAAATCTCTGACACACTAAAAATCCTATCATGCCCTCTCTGTATGGAGTTTTTTTATGAAATAAGTTTTTATGGAAAGACAACTTTTAGATCTATAAACCCTATTTAGATTATATCTAAAAATTGAGTATTCTTAGAGTTGAAAATTAGAAGAGAAGAGAGGCATGAGGGAAAATTAAAGTGCTATAGGACCCTACTCACCTTCACTCTAAGATTTTTTTCACCCAAAACTAATGCTCAATCACTCTAAAATTTTTACCACATAATTTCTCCTCCTTCTTATGTATGAACAAAAATTATTATACTTTATTGACATGAATACCCTAAAAAAATCACATGGAAAATGATAAAGGTTGAGTGGTTGGAGGTTTTAACCACTCACTTGATTTCAAAAATCAAATGAGCCTCTTATCTTTATCCAATGCCTCCTCCCATGTGTTTAACATGTAGAAGGACTCTCCTTCTATGTGCACACATTTTTATTTCTTCAAAAATATTCAACAAATAAAAGGGAGGGCATGGGAAGCAGATAAGGTTGGATTGGTTCCAACCTCCAACAAACTGAGTTGAATTCAAAACTCAACTTACTTTGAACCGGTGCAATGCTTGGACTAGGTCAAAAGTAGATAAGAGAGGGGGTGTAGAAACCTTCTAGGTGAGAGAAAAGTTATGTACAAAAAATTTTGGGCATGGAACAAGAGTGGAAAAATCAAAAATGGTGGGCACATAGGAGAGTTAGAATTCAAACTTCATTTGACTTGGTCCTAATTGGTTTCAACCAAACCAATTAAGCTTGACCCAATTAGATCAGGTTAAACCCAACCAAATTAGGCTTAGCCTAATAAAATTCTAATCAAATTATAAATTGATTAGGTTTAAGTCCTGATCAAATCGGGATTAAAACTCCCATAGCGATTAGGTCATCTCATGACCTGATCGGGTCAAACCCAATTGAATAAAATTCAAACAAACTTGATCAAATCCTCATCATTCAATTAAATTGAGCTAATCAAAAATTGAATTGCTAATTAATCCTCCAAAAATATCTGAGTCTAAATTGGATGGATTATCGAGCAATTGAGACCCATCAACATGAAGCTCTTGAAGAGTCCCAATCTAGTGGGACTCTTGAATCTAGTATCCCAAATGAATGGAACGCACGATCTTAGAGTCACAGACTAGTGAGACTCTTGATCAGAGAGTCCTAGATGAGTAGGACTCAGAGTCTCAGTTCAGTGGGACTCTTGGTCATAGAGTCTCAGTCCAGTGGGACCCTTGACTGTAGTGTCCTAGGTCATCCAGACTCATAATCAGCCATCAGATCAAGTAGGAACTCCTTATGTGTGTAACCCCATAGGTTCGAATCCTAAGTCAGTAGCACAAAAATCAATTTTCTATACCAATCGATGTAAGCATCTAGCAGTGGTACCCGATGTCTGGATAGGTCGAAAAGTCGCAATGCAATAATGGCGAACCTATGGAATATGGTTATTATATAATTCATCTCCTTGATCATGATGCTCAAAAGGATGATCTAGGATTTACTATCAATCCTATAATTCATCCACATTGTATTTCAAAATTTAGCATCCATCATATGGACTACCCCAATCGAGGATTTGCTAAATTGAAATATAGCGATGCACTTGCTCCAACACTTGGAGGGATTAATCCCATCTTGACTCACACACCAACAAGCAAGTACTTGGCTGCACCCAGTAGCCTTCCATCACTAAATTAGAATTTTAGATAGTCCGATATCAAAATATAGTAAGTTGCTTGCAAGTAATCATGGTGGTCTCAGATCTAAGGGACACTTATACCCATATTCTTTGGGGCTAATTTTGATAGAAGAAAAGCTCCAAAGTTGATCACGTTTAGTGTAGGTATACCCATACATCTCACTTGCATGCCATGCCAGTGTCTTAATACTCCTTGGTTATGAGGACAACTAACCTATATGGCACACAATGATCTATACTCGATAAATATTATCGTCCTAAATAACAACGTATCTTTTGATTGTGAATAATTTAAGGACTAAATGATAAATCCTTCTTTGTCAAATCTAGATAGTCCTAAGAACTTCATCACAACACAAAAGTTCATTAGAAGATAATAAAATTTATGATGAAAAATATCAAAATAACTTTTATTATTTGATAATTCATATACAAGTACAATAAGTAGTACAATCGTTAATAAGCTGACAATTGGCTTTGGGACATATTCCCAACAAAAACTTCTTTCTATTATTTTACACTACCATGGCCATGGGTTTTAGGACTCGATCTCATGATCATTACAGGATCACTCCTCCTCTACCGAGGTTGATAGATCCCTTCTTGGTGCGATCCAGTTCCTACAATGAACATGCTATAGCCAACATACACCTTAAGATTCCAAATGGTTAGGAGACAGAGTGTAGCCAAACTATAACACCCTCAAGGTAAACTACCAATGCACCTTAGGTCAAAGAACTAGACACACGCTGCAACATTGAGCTAGTCATCAATGAGAAGGTAGACTCCCTTATGACTGGTCGAGATGGTCATGCTCAATGCCCTCATTCTCAACGAGTACCTATATTCTCGTACTAGTGTCTCCACACCATAGACTCTAGACTCATCTATCTTAAAACAGTGATCATATACCGATCTTTCAGATCGATCACCATCCTCATGATGATCCTACGATCAAGAGCATTTTATGAGTTAATTATGATAATACATGCCTTAAATTTTCAACTCTTGAGAATATGTGTTATCATGTTCGTTAACTCAAAGAATGTATCACAGACACTATAATACAGAATATGATAGAATAATTAATCTATTTATTAATTTTAAATCAAAATTATAAAAATACTCCTAAAAAGTATTTTACAAGTATCGACCAATCTAGCTTCTAGGGCACACATCCAACAATCACTTGGCCTGGGAGCTCTAAGTTGAAAGTTATCAAGCATGAAATACTTCTCCTTGAGCTTCTTAAGGTCAGCATCTATCAAAATCAAAGGCCGAGTGCTAGGGCCAAAATAGTCCTAGAATCTCCTTACCGGAGATTTTGAACTATCATCGTCAGAGACACTAGCCTCGGTGGCAGCCTGAGATGGATTACCTGCCTCAATGGTAAGCAGGGGCTGGGTTGACCAGATGTCATGGCCACCCGGGACTAACCCCCCCTCTACCATCATCAAGAGAAGTACTCTCCTAAGAAGACATGAATGAAAGGAAAAAAAGACAGAAGGGATGAAAGGAAAGACTAAGAAAAAAAATATAGTGAAGAAAAGAGGGAAGTCCTAAGAGAAAGAGGCCCTAAACCTAAAGGAAGGAAGAAAAATCATACCAAAGGGGGAAAGAAAGCCTTCTCTGCTACTTTCGATGGCTCTTTCCAAGCTCCGGCGACCACCGAAACCACCTTCTTCTCCGACCGATTGAGCACACAAAGCTTCCTTGGCAGCAAAGCTCTCAAATGAAAGGCATAGTGGTGAAAGAGGAATGGATAGGTATCCTATATATAAGAGGAGGAAATGGCCTAGATTAACCTGCCCGCCATTGGATTTGAATCATTTGTCCATCATCCAAGGATGTTATAGAAAGGCTGTTTCAATGTATCGATCTAGATCAAGCCATGAAACCTCATTTCGTATGGTGGTTCAGCCAGCCCGCAGATGAACGCCACGTGCCTCACATCGCCTGGGTCATAGTGGAGCAACCAATGATGGTTCCACACCTCCCCATGCTTCCTTAAATATCAGGTATGATAAATACGGTGATCAAGATGCTCTATCACTTTCAATTATTAAAAAATTAATTTAGCAGCCACACGACATGATTCTCAATGCAGGAAACTGATGGCTGACTTTTGAAAAATAACTTTTCACACTTCTCATGGAAGAGTTTTCATTTCAAGTTTGAAAAATGGGGGTTAACTATTGGTACGGACAGTCCCCACTAGCCACGTGGCATCATCAAGAGAACCATCACCCCAAATGAATGCTAAAGATGACAAGTGTCAGTCCTAGGTCGGTAAAATACTGACCTGGAGCCTCGACTGATTCTTAACTAGTTGGTCAGAATCAACTGAGTGATCAAGCCCATATTGGTAATATACTGACCACAACGAAGTTCAAATCAAAAAACCACGATCCATAATATACAAGCCAGATGGCCCTAGATCGATATTCAACCGACCTCATGGAAGTCACAGAACTAGACCAGTACTTTGTTAATCTAAAGATAGGTAACTACTAAGCTTCACAGGAGGTCGGGTTTGTACCGACCAAAACAATAATGACTCACTTGAGCTCAAGATCAGTTACTCTACGACTTTTATATTTGAGATTGATAAAACACCAACCTCGTCATATATCCAGATCAGTGTTTTACTGACATCGACATCTTCAAAAAGCCAGCTAAGCACCAAACAATGCTCCCACCTAATTGTAGCCCTCCTCCAACTGTATTATAACCAATTGCCATCAAGGCAAAATGGCCAATAGCTATAATCTAGCTGGTCTTAACAAACTAATGGCCTAACAAATTTTCCTTAAGGCCTAAGCAATCCCCTCTATAAATAGAGGGGCAGGGTACTGAAGGTTTCCAGTGTAGGATTTCTAGCCCTATTTATGATTTTATTTTGAAAATACATTAAATATAGTAAAAAATATAATTAATCTAATTAATTATTAGCTACTGATCATATCAAAAAATTCTACACATAGAATCTAAATATGATATACATGTTTTGAATTTGAAAAATAAATTAACAGCAGTAAACTATTTACTACTACAGCTACGTATTTAGAATACGATACCTTGCACGGGCAATCGATCGCTATAATTTGATCATCATTGGGGAGGTCCACTCATTGCAATGTGGCCACATAGTGCATCTGGCCTCCGCGGATCATCCACATAAGGCTCTGATCCCAATCGGATCCTCTCGAGTGCTAGCTCGACATCTGGAAGCTTCGACGGTTGTTGTCGATCGAATAGCTTCGATCTTCATCTACGAACTCTTCAGATGCTCTGAATCACTAGTAGACATAGTAGAGAGGTAGATAAGGTTCTTCCTAAAATTTGGTGGGGTCACGACACTCGTAGCCCACTCAAAACTTTTCCAAATCCTAGGCTGAAACCTTAGGGTTGCACTCTCCCAGACCCTGCGCTTATCTCTTTCTTTGGATTTTTTGCTTTGAATTTTGACTTTTCTCATGCACAAATGGGGTGGCTCATGAAGACAAGGAGTCTTCTTCAAATCTCATGCACACCCCAACAGAAAATATATTTAAATTTATGCTAAACAATGTTAACAATGCATGGAGGGATAAGATCAGGTTGGTTGTCAATTCAAATTCAAACACCATTTGAATTCAAATTAAAAACCACCTGATCCTATCCACTTAGGATGTGAGAAACCTGGGTGTTAACTAGCTTGTGTGTGGAAATCTTACAAGAATTTGAAATTCTCATCAACAAAAAAGTGGGCACAAGTCAAGGTGATTTGGCGCATAAGACTAGTCAAACTAGTCTTAAAACTAACTTATCCAATTAAACCCAATCCAAACCAATTTGGTTAGGCTCAATTAGACTAGATAAAAATCAACTCATTTAGGTTTAATTAAGATTAATTAAATTCTAATAATTAAAAATTGATCAATTTCAACCTCTGATCAAATCAAGGATCAAACCTTCTCAGCGATTAGATTATCTCATAACCTAATCGGATCAAATCCAACTAAATCAAATTTAATTGAACTTGATCCAAAAATAATTACTCAATCAAATTGAGTTAATTGATGATAAAATTACTAATTAAACCTCTCATAAATATTGAGTCCAAATCTAGTGGGTGTTCGGACAACAGAGTCCATCAATATGAAACCCTGATCAAAGAGTCCCAAATCAATAGGATTCTTGACCCTGGTGCCCAAAATGAGTAGAACTCATGATCATAAAGTCCGGACACTCGATCACAAAGTCCAAGATAGGTAGGACTTAGAGTTCCAATCTAGTAGAACTCTTGGTCGAAGAGATCCAATCCGGTGGGACTCTTTACCAGCCAATAGATTAGGTAGGAACCTCTAGTACGTATAACTATGCAGGTTCGAACCTAAGCCCGTAGCACAGGAACCACTTCCTATACTAATCAATGTGACTATCTCGTAATGGTATCCGACATCTAGATTGGTTGAATAGTTGCAATCACAATATTTGGAACCTATGCGAATATAGTTACCATATAATTCATCCCTTTAACCTCTGTGTATAGGATAACTTAGAGTTTAACTATCCATCCTGAAAGATTCATCCAAATTGTGTCTCAAAGCAATTAGTCCTGTGACCCCTCGCAAGGACTATCTTGGCCAAGATTTTTGCTAAATTAAAATATAATTAAACACAGCTCCTAAATCAGAGTGGTCAATCCCATCTTGACTCATACATCGACTGCTCAAGTACTTGACTATGCCCAGAAATCTTTCATCACTGAATTAGAAATTCAGGTAGTCCGACACCAAAGCATAATGAGTTGCTTGGAAGTCACTGTGGTGATCTTAGGTCGGAGGGATACTTATACCCATATTCCATCAAAGCAAATCTTGACAGTAGAAAAGTTTCAAAGTTGATCACATTTAGTGCAGATGTACCCCTACATCTCAGCCGCATGCCATACTAGTGTCTCCACACTCCTTGGTTAAGAGAACAATCAACTCATATAGCACACAATGACCTACACTCGATAAATATTATCATCCTTGGTAACAACATATCATTTGGTCACGAACATGTTTAAGGACTATACGATAAATTCTTCTTTGTCGATTCTAAATAGTTCTAAGGATTTCACCACAACACAGAAGTTCATTAGAAGATGAAAAAATTTATGATGAAATAATATCAAAATAATTTTTATTTATTTATAATTCATATATAAATACAAGAATCAGCACAACTGTCAACAGGCTGATGATTGACTTTAGGATACTATTTCCAACAATCTTCCACTTGGACTAAAGCCAATTGGTGCAGTATCTAATATCCATCTTTGACTTAAAATTGTCGAACTTCTTCACCACAACAGCTTTACTGAATGGATCGGCTAAGTTCTCATTTTCATCGATCTTCTAAAGATCGACGTCACCTCGATCTATGATCTTTCGGATAAGATGGTAGCAGTGCAGAATATGCTTCATCTGCTAGTGTGCTTTTGATTTCTTTGCTTGAGCAATAGCTCAAAGCTGTCATAATAAAGCAGAACTAGACCATCAAGGGAGGGTGCCACTCCAAGCTCGGTGATAAATTTTTTCAGCCATACTATTTCTTTGGCAGCATCTTATGCAGCAACATACTCCACCTCACAAATTGAATTAGCCATGGTGTGCTACTTGAAACTCTTCCAATAGATAGCTCCACCATTAAGGGTAAACGCATGTCCCAACACACTCTTGCTATCATCATAATCAGAATAAAAATTGGAGTCTATAAATCCTATAAGTCTCAAGTCCGACTCACCATAAACGAGCTACTGGTTCTTAATATTTTTCAAATACTTTAGGATGATTTTAACAACCTTCTAGTAGTTCTCCCCTAGGTTGGATTGGTATCTACTTGCTATTCCTAGTGAGTATGCCACATCTGATCGCGTACATGTCATGGCGTATATGATAGAACCCACTATCGAAGCATACGGAATTCTATTCATACACACTCTCTCTCTTGAGGTGTTGTTGGATAATCCCTTTTTGATAGAAAAATTCCATGACCTATCGGTAGATAGCCTTTCTTGAAATTCTCCATGCTGAACCATTTCAGTATGGCATCAATGTACATGGACTGGGATAACCCAAGCAACCTCTTAGATCTATCTCTGTAGATCTTCTGCCTAGGATGTAGGAAGCTTTTCCTAGATCCTTTATGGAGAACTGTGACAACAGATAGATCTTTATTCCTTATAATGCAGGGACATCATTTCCAATTAAGAGAATATCATCCACATACAATACTAGGAATACAACTATTGGACCATTAGACCACTTACATATGCAGAGCTCTTCTCCATTCTTAAGAAAGCCATATGTCTTGATTGTCCTATCAAAATATATGTTCCAACTTCGAGATACCTGCTTCAGTCCATAAATAGATCTTTGAAGCTTGCACACCTTAGACTCATCTATGTATGTGAACCCTTCAGGTTGTATCATATACATCTCTTCATCTAGCTCTCCATTAAGAAAAGTTGTCTTCACATCCATCTATCAGATTTCGTAGTCCAAATGGGTAGCTATTGCAAGCATAATTCGAATAGACTTAAGTATTGCCATAGGAGAAAACATCTTGTTATTGTCTATATCATAATGTTGACGATATCCTTTGGCAACCAGATGGGCTTTATACGTCTCTACCTTTCCGTCTGCGCCCCTTTTTCATTTGAAGACCCACTTACACCTTATGGATTTTACCCCTTCAGATGGATCAATTAATGTCCATACATCATTGACCTTCATGGACTTTATTTTAAATTTTATGACCTCAAGCTATTTCTTAGAGTCAGATCCCTGCATTGCATCCATGTAGGTGATTGGATCCTCATCGTTCTCATCAAGTTCGATAGGATCACCATTTCGGACCAAGAAATCATAGTATCTATTTGGTTGATATGGTAATCTAGCAGACCATCTTAAGAATGTAGGTTCACTAGGCTCCAAATTTGATCTAATCAAATTCAGTTCTAGTTCAGCTACTTATGTCGATTTTTCCATCTGTCGAACTTTCTCAAGTTCAACCTTAGAGGTATTAGTCCCTTCAGCAAGGAGCTCTTTTTCCAAAAACATAAACACCTTTTGCTCATCAACTAGGTAGAAGTAATATCCTTTGGTCTCTTTTGGGTATCCTATAAAATAACACTTGTCATACCTAGGTCCAAGCTTGTCCTTTACTAAATATTTGACATAAGCTGGACACCCCCAAATCCTAAGAGGTGAGAGTACTGGCTTACACCCTATCCATATTATTAAAAAATATATTCTAAAGCCAATTATCTAAGTAGTAGATGATTGAAATTAGTATATGAATTATATAATAATAATAATAGTTATTTGGCCGGTTCATCATATAAGTTCTATCTTCCTTAAATAAACTTCTAAATTATGATGAAGTCTTTAGAATCACAATCAATCGATAACAAAAAATTTATTGAATAGTTCTTAAATTATTCATGATCAAATGATGAGTAATTAATAAGGATGATAACTTATTGAGTGTAGGTTGTTGTATGCCATATGCATTGATTGTCCTCATAACCAAGTAGTATGGAGACACTGGTATGGCAACTAGATGAGATGTAAGAGTACATCCTCACTGAACATGATCACTGCAGCACTCTACTATTAAGAGTACCTAACTAAGGCTAATGGATATAAGTGTCCCTCCGACCTAAGATCACCATGATGACTTGCAAGCAACTCACTGTACTTTGATGTCAGACTGCCTATATTTCTAATATAGGTTCGAAAGATTTTTGGATATAGTCAAGTACTTGTGATGTTGATGTGTGAGTCAAGATGGGATTGACCACTCCTGATTAGCTTCAGAAAGAGAATGTCTCATTGTGTTTCAATTTAGCAAAACCTAAGCCTGGATAATCCTCATGAGAAGTCACAAGATTTGCAAAATTTTGAGACATAATAGAGATGACTTGTATGAGTATTTGATAGTATACTCAAAGTCATCTTGAGCATTAATGGTCAAAGGGATGAATTATATGGTAACCATGCGCCAGGATTTTTAGAATGTTGCTTTGCATACATTCAACCTACCCGGACATCGGGAATCATTGCTAGATGGTTACTTCGATTGGTATAGAGATTGGTTCCTATGATACTGACTTAGGTTCGAACATATAGGATCACACACATAAGAGGTTGTAACATAATTAAATGATTAATCGATGATTGAGAATCATTCTAGGGTCAAACATTCAATGCGACTGATGTTTGATTTAATGCAAGTGTTGCAAGAGGATCGATTAGCAATTGGATCGCTAATTGGCTCAATTTGATTGAGAAATTAGGTTGAGATCAAGTTTAATTGAATTAGATTCAATTAAAATTGGTTTGGAATTAATTAGATTAAATTTAATTAGTTTATTGGATAAGCCAATTGCAAGGAGAAAATATTTTCTAGTTGGACTGGGATTTGAGTGCACCTAATTTCTAATTGAGTTAGGATTTAAATCAAAATTAAATATGATTTAATTTAATTTAGTTGGTCTTCTAGTTGGACTAGGATCATCTTTAATTAGGTTGCATTTAATTTGATTTGAATTAGGTTCAAAATAGTTTTGACCTAGTCAAATAAGAAGAGTTCTAGTTGGACTGGGACTCTCACTCCTTCCTTGTGCCAATAAAAGTCAATTCTCATATTTTTTTTTGAGACCTTTATGTGATATTCTCTACACCAATAAGAGATTATCCATGTACTAAATATCTAAAGATATTAATTAAAATTTGATTTGATCAAATTTGATAAGTGGTTTGGTTTTGTTTTCTTTTGAAAGTCCCAATTCTCCAAAACACCTTCTTTCCTTATGGAATTTTTCTCCATGCCTCCTTTACTTTTGTTCACTTAATTTATTGGGTTTTGCACATGGTTTCCTAATCTTCACACTAAAAAAATAAGGGGAGAGGCATCCAACTCTTGGATGCCTCCTAAAACTCCTCCTTGGTCTCCTTTTAAGACTAGGTTTTGACCTAATCTTCCATATATAAAAGGGAGGATGCCTCCTATCAGGATTAAGACGTGTAAAATCTAAAAAAATCATGAAAAAACTAGAAAGAAAAGAGGAGAAGGCATGGAGGTATGGGGCACCAATTTTTTTGAAGAAAAGATCTTCATCAAGACATCAAATATTGATGTCTTGAAGGGACAAAAGTAAGAGAAGATTGTCGTCTCTTTGTTTTTCTTTTAAGTACTTTCCTCTTATTTATTTTATATAATTTTTATATGATAAAAATCTGAGAGAGAGAGAGAGAGAGAAAGAGGGAATGGGGATCTATGCTCCATGATGTTGGAGCATGAAGATCAATTTTGGACATGATCTGATCATGTCCTGATGAGAGAAGGAAAAGAGAAGAAGGTCTTCTCTTAGGGTTTTCTTGAGAACCCTTCTTCTCTATATTTTTGTATAATTTTTCTATGAGAAAAATTAGAGTGTGTGGGATCTGAAAATATGGAAAAAGCCTTGAAGAAAAGGTCTTCCCTTTGTCCTAGAATAAGGATATTTTTAGGATATCAATCATTAATGTCCGAAAAGAGAAGATTTGTCTTCTCTTAGGATCCTTTTCTAATATATTTTATTTTTGATTTATGAAAGATCCAAAGGTTGGATTTCTCTCCTAATCCTCTTCTTATTCTTCATCTCTTGGAATGTTCAAGATGTTTGAAGAATAAATTTAGATTAACCATCCAGAGGGATCCGCGAGAAGCTAGCACTTCAAGCGAATCTTCGTTCGACGAACCTCCAATTTTGTTGCAGCCTTATGTGGTTCTCCTATAGAGACTGGATGTGTGTGTGGCTCCAAAGATAATAACAAAAATCAATCATGAAGTTCTCGACCCGTGCATGGTAAGAGATTTGATCTCTCCTCTCACCTAGATATGATCTAGGTTTTCGATCTAGAATCGTTCTAGATCTAGGGTATTGATCAGATCAATACCAAATTCTTTTAATTTTAGATTTAGAATGAATTACGATATGTTATAGATCCTAGTTGTAAGGTTTAGTAATTTGATTACATGCATTTGTAGATTAAATGGTTTAATCTGCATGTTCTGCTGTGTTATTTTTCAAAAAGATTTTAAAATTCATGCATGAAATCCTACATATTTTTCATCAGTAGTATCAGAGCATCTAGATTCTTTTATAACATGCTCATATGTGCTTGAGGATAAATATAAAAATTAAAATTAATTAAAGATCACATATACTACCATAAGGTTGTCCTATTGTAAGGTTAACCCCTTATAATAGAAAGGTTGTCGTAGTATGTGTTGATCTGAATGTGAATCATAAACTATTTAGATTAGATCTAAGAAATTTATGATTCAATTTTCTAATTATAAATCTAAAACTAAATAGATGTTAGATCTATTTTAGATTATTTAGATTAGATATAAATCATATCGGATTGCACATACTGCTATAAGATTGTCCTATTGTAAGATTTATCCCATACAGTGGAAAGGTTGTCCTAGTATGTTCTGATCCGAATAATCTAAATCATAAATATGTTAGATAAGATCTAAAGTAATTTATAATTTATTTTTAGATTTTAAATCTAATTTTGAATAATTTATGATCTGATCCATATGATGTGTTTTATGTTTAGATCTAGATCTTATTATTGGATATGTTGATATGTGATTTTATTTTGAATCAAGAATGTATATGATACATTTATTCTATAAAATTTAAAATTAAGAACTTACTTTCTACAAAACCCTAGATTCAAAATCCAAGGATATAATCAAAACTTTAAAATAAATAAGATCTAAAACCATATATTGAATATGATTTAATGTAAACTGTTTATAATTTGAAAATATTTTAAATGATCAAATCAGAAATTAGTTTTGAGGTTTCATAAATCCAAAACTCATAAGCTTGAACTTAATTGAGAATTAAGTAATTGTTTAGGATCTAGGTATGTGATTTGAAGATCCTAAAATAATTTTATAAAATATGGGTTAATGGGTAATGGGTTAGCTTTGATCAGGTCCTTAATATGAACTTAGTTAAGAAATTGATCAAACTTAATTAATAGTTAATTAGGATTAGGTCATTTCTTTGGATCAATTCAATAGTTGTAGTTGATCAAAGTCCATACATCTAACAAATGGATACCAATCGTGGCTCAGTGGTCGAGCCTGAGTCTTTAGGCAAACCAAATCAAAACTGATAAATCAATTGATATCTAAGATAAGTTTGGCATCCCAGATCGATGATTTTTAATTGGCAGCCCGCTTACCTGGCCATTTCTGATAGTGTCTAAGGCAAGCCTTGGCAGACCCTTCCATCGATCTCACTTATCTGGCCAATGTGGTTAATCAGGTTTTGATTAGGTTGCTCATTGATTCATGCTAACCCATGTCATATAAGAAATCAGTGAGACTAATTTTATTCAATGAGACTGATCTAGGTGCCCATGGACTGAAATTAATTCTAGTCCTTATCGACGACTTGAGAAGTCAGTGGGAGGACTTGACTTGGTGAAGTCAGTAGAAGCAAATTGATCCATGTCCTTTCTATCCTTAAATCACTAATAATTTAAATTCTCTAAAATTATTAAGTCCTTAAAAGGATAAGGTTATGGAGATAACTGAGTCATAGCCTTCCATTAAGTTGGATGATAATGGATCCATTAACTCAATAATCATTGGAGGCCCAAAGGCCTGATGCTCATTCACTAATGAAATTATCATTCATAATATGATAACTTCAAAGTGTCTCTCTAATGGTGGTTAGGTTGGCCAACCAAAGTTGGACCTAATCATTCATTGGTTATGTTGGGGATAAACCCCGCTCCCATCGAAGTCTAGTCTGATGCTTAGCCTAATGCAATTGATAATTATAGAAGAGTTTCGATCAAGAATTCTCTCTCTAGTGGCCGAACCCTAGCCAAACTCCTTTAGCAGCCGAACTCCTCCAGCTATCGAACCCCTCCCGGACTCCCTCCAACGGTCGAACCCCACCCGAACTCCCTCCAGTGGTCGAACCCCTTTCGAACTCTAATAGCGGTAGGATTTCTCTATCAGTCGGATACCTCCTGGACTTCTCCTTTAGATGAATTTCTCCAAGAGCCAAACTCTTTCTAGACTTCTCCTCCAATTGGATACCTCTAGGAGCCAAACTCCTTCCGGACTTCTCCTTCGGTCAGATTCCTCCATCGGACTTCTCCTTCAGTCGGTTTCCTTTAGGAGCCAAACTCTTTTCAAACTTTTCCTTCAGTCGGATTCCTCCAGGAGCCGAACTCCTTCTAGACTTCTCCTTCAGTCGAATTCCTTCAGGAGTCAAACTTCTTTCGAACTTCTTCAATCAGACTCCTCCAGGAGCCGAACTCTTTCGGGACTTCTCCTTCAATCGAATTCCTTCATGAGTCAAACTCCTTCCAGACCTCTCCTTCAGTCGGATTTCTTCAGGAGCCAAACTCCTTCTAGACTTCTTCTTCAATCGGATTCCTCCAGTGGATTACTTTCAGATTTCAACTAGCATTCCTCTTAAATGATCTCCTATAGCCATATTTCCTTTAGGAGTCCAAACTCCTCTAGAATTAATATATGTCAAAGTTTTTCACCAACCAATGCCTGCTTCCTTCAAACTTTGGCTATTAAATTATGATAAACGGGCACATCACGACAGGCAACACCTCTCTCTCCATAGTAAGCCCCATGTGGCCCCAAGCGGCCCACTATTGGATGGTTATGGCTGTCACTATCAGTCTGACGATACCTCTCTCTTTGTAATAAATCCCATGCAACCCCGAGCGGCCCATTATCGGATGGGTATGGCTGTCACTATCAGTCTACTACAGGCTCCATCTATAAAAAGAGATCCTTCAGATACATTTTCTCTAAGCTCTCTTCTCCTTTCCAAAACTCTGCTAAGTTCTATTTTGAGCACTCCATTCCTGTTGGTCAGAAGAGCTAACTTGATCGTCAGAGGATCCTATCGAAGCCACCACCATCGACTCCGGGCGAGACTTTATTTTGTAGGTCACTGATGGTGACCTCTTCTTTCTTAACTCCAGCTCGATCTAGCATCGACCAAATTCTGCACCAACAGGATTCGTGCTAGAAGGAGGGCCCTCTATTCCTAAGGTATCCTTGTTCTTAAAGGAGTGCTTAGCCAATCCTGTGGATCTTCTTCTCCATGGTCCATCTCCATCCTCTCCCTCAATCCCAAGAAATGCCTCCAAAGAAGGCGACTATCCAAAGATCTACCACTTCTACCATCAGATCTGAGCCAGACTCACCCGTTACTACTCCAAAGCCGATGGTTCAACCTCCTCCTCCACCAGTGGCCATGGTAGATTCAGAGCAGTTTAACCTACTGATGTAGCGGGTTCAGGGCCTCACCGAGATGGTGTAGGACATGCGGCAGCCTCCGATGGTGATTCCATCAGAAAACCTACCATCGAAATGTCAAAAATTGGTTCCAAGAAAGAGCACTTGGGCTAGCATACCCATCACCCCTGAGAAGAGAAAATAGAGAGCAGAGGATTCTTATTCGGATCATGATTTTTCTTCGGAAGAGATCTTCTCCATCTATAGCTAGAAGCCTTTCAAGATCTACGATCGAGACGACGTCCTCGATTAGAAACTATGGGAGATGGACCGACGAATCGAGAAACTCCACCATGTTGCCTCGGTTCACCATGACGACATCTACACCGATCCTTCTTTCTCTCCCCAAATTATGCAAAAGCCCATTCTGCCAAACTTCAAGCTTTTCCAATTTGAAAGCTACGATGAAGCCTCTGATTCGATCGATCACCTGGAGGCCTTCTAGATGATGATGCTGCTCCATGGTGCATCAGATGCCATTTTATGCTAAGCTTTTTCGGCTACCTTAAAAAAAGAAGCAAGAAACTGATACGTGACATTGAAGTTGGGTACGATCTTCTTTTTTGATCAGATGAGCCATTAGTTTGTAGCTCACTTCATCAGCAGCCAACGTCCATGCCGAGGTTTAGATTTTCTGATGAATATCAAGTAGAAGGAGGAAGAATCAATCCAAACTTATGTTACCCAGTTTAATACTGCTGCATTGGAGGTCTGGAACCTAGACCAGTCTGTTGTAATGGCCGCACTCAAGAGTGACCTTCAGAAGAATGATTTGTTGTTCTTCTTAGAGAAGAAGTACCCCAGGGACTTTGCCGATCTACTAGCTCGAGCTGAAGGATATGTCCGAGTGGAAGAAGCCTTCAAGTTGAAGGATGAGGAAGCCACAGAAGAGCGGTGGGCGGGCGAGTCCAATAGACCCATCGCTAATAGAGGGCTGAATGAAGCTCAACCATGCTCACGGACTTCCTTCGAGCGCAAGCGAGCCCGAACTCCTTCTCGAGCTTATCATCAAAGAAGCCCCGATAGAAGGATGTGAAGAAGTTCTCTCCTCAAAAGGTTTCACAACTATGCCCCCCTTAATGCTCCTAAAACTCAAGTTCTGATGAAAGTTAAGAATCAACTATCAAGACTAGAAGAATTACGATCTCCCCAAAATAAGCACAATCGAAGCAAGTACTGTTTGTATCATCATGATCATGGCCATGATACTGAAGAATGCATTCAGCTCCAAGACGAGATCGAAGAGCTCATTAGGAGAGGTCAATTGGCTTGATTCCTCAGACGTCGGTCTGAAGTAAGAGAAGGTCAGTCAAGGGCACTACGCAGCTAGAACCACCAATAAGGAAGGAACAACAAGGAGATCGACCGCCTCTCTGCATCATCAACACTATCTCTAGGGGGCTTAGTACTTCGGCGAGCCATCATATCTCAGCCTCGAAGCTAGGAGAAGCTTGCCCCAAATTAGGAAGGCCCATATGAAATAGAGGAGGTCATCCGATCCAAAACTTATCATCTGAAGGGGCTCAAAGGAACAACAATCACACGATCTTGAAACTCAGAAAGTCTAAGAATGTACTGCTAGTAATTTTTCTTCAATAAAACTCCTCCATTTCAACATTATTATTTTTTGATGCAAAATCTATATGATGACAGAAAAAAAGAAATCAAAAATGGCCATGTTAGGAATATGAGAAGAACCTCATCCTAACATGGGCAAGTCAAAGACCTCTGATTATTTAAGATAAGGTGAGAGGAGAGGCCCCAATAACAGCCCTGATGTGCCCCTACAGTCCATTAGGAACAAGAGGAGGACCTCATCCTGACATGAGCAAAGTCGAAGGTCTCATTCATTTTAGATGAGGTGAGAAGAGAGGCTCCGACAATGGCACTAATGTGCCCTTGCCACCTGTTAGAAATAGAAAGAGAATCTCATCCTAACATGAGCAAAAGTTATAACCTCGTAGGCCAAAGATGTGGAAAAGGAAGAAGCTCGGTGGAGAATCCTAACATATATTTTTTCATGACAACCTAACTACATCAAATGCGAAAGACAGAACCTTATCCTGGTTTGCAAGAGAGGTCCAAGTTCGACATCCACAATAGGCCCGGCATCCACAACGAGCTCGACGTCAGCAATAACCAAAAAGCATAGGAACCTATGACCGAAACTCTTCTCCGAGCTTCCAACCTCAATAGGAGATAAGATCTCATTCAACCTCAGCTGAAGATAAGATCTTCTCTGAGCTTCAATGTCAATCTCAATAGAAGATAAGATCTCCTTCAACCTCGACTGGAGATAAGATCTCTCCTGAGCTTCAATGCCAATGTCAATAGAAGATAAGATCTCCTCCAATCTCGACTGGAGATAAGATCTCATCCGATCTTCAATGCCAATGTCAATAGGAGATAAGATCTCCTTCAACCTCGATAGGAGATAAGATCTCCCCCAAGCTTCAGTGCCAACGTTAGCAGGAGATAAGATCTCCTTCAACCTTGGTAGGAGATAAGATCTCCCCCGAGCTTCAACGCCAACCTCAGCAGGAGATAAGATCTTCTTCAACCCCGATAGGAGATAAGATCCTCCCCGAGCTTCAACACCAACCTCAATAGGAGATAAGATCTCCTTCAACCTCGATTGGAGATAAGATATCTCCCAAGCTTCAATGCCAACCTCAATAGGAGATAAGATCTAGTTCAATCTCGATTGGAGATAAGATATCTTCCAAGCTTCTATGCCAACCTCAACAGGAGATAAGATCTTCTTCAACCTTGGCTAGAGATAAGATCTCTTCCGAACTTCAATGCCAACATTAACAAGAGATAAGATCCCCTTCAACCTCGGCTTGAGATAAGATCTCCCCTAAGCTTCAACGTAAACGTCAACAGGAGATAAGATATCCTTCAACCTCTCGGTAGGAGATAAGATCTCCCCCAAGCTTCAACACCAACCTCAATAGGAGATAAGATCTCCTTCAACCTCAATTGGAGATAATATCTCCTTCGAGCTTCAACACCCAATCTCAATAGGAGATAAGATCTCCTTCAATCTCAGTAGGAGATAAGATCTCCCCCGAGCTTCAACGCCAACCTCAATAGAAGATAAGATCTTTTTCAACCTTGAATGGAGATAAGATCTCTTCTGAGCTTCAATGCCAACCTCAACAGGAGATAAGATCTCCTTCAACCTTGACTAGAGATAAGATCTCTTTCAAGCTTCAACATCAACCTTAATAGGAGATAAGATCTCCTTCAACCTCAGCTGGAGATAAGATCTCCTCCGAGATTCAACGCCAATGTCAACAACAGGAGATAAGATCTCCTTCAACCTTGGCTAGAGATAAGATCTCCCCCGAGCTTCAATGCCAACGTCAGCAAGAGATAAGATCTTCTTCAACCTCAATTGGAGATAAGATCTCTCCCAAGCTTCAATGCCAATGTCAGTAGGAGATAAGATCTTCTTCAATCCTGACTGGAGATAAGATCTCTCCTGAGCTTCAATTACAACATCAATAGGAGATAAGATCTCCTTCAACCTCGATAGGAGATGAGATCTCCCTCGAGCTTCAATGCCAATGTCAATAGAAGATAAGATCTTCTTCAACCTCAGCTGGAGATAAGATCTTTTTTAACCTTGGCTGGATATAAGATCTCCCCCGAGCTTCAATGCCAACATCAATAGGTGATAAGATTTTCTTCAACCTCGGCTTAAGATAAGATCTCTCCCAAGCTTCAATGCCAAGGTCAATAGAAGATAAGATCTCCTTCAACCTCGACTGGAGATAAGATCTTTCCTGAGCTTCAATGTCAACCTCAATAGGAGATAAGATCTTCTTCAACTTTGGCTAGAGAAAAGATCTCCCCCGAGATTCAACATCAACATCAATAGGAGATAAGATCTTCTTCAACCTCGGCTGGAGATAAAATCTCTCCCAAGCTCCAACCCTTCAATAGGAGATAAGATCTCCTTCAACCTCGATTAGAGATAAGATCTTCTTCGAGCTTCAACCTCAATGGATGTAAAGCTTGAAAAAGGACTTCGACAGTCATCTTTTTATACTCCCTTCTTTTGAATTTCGAACTCAAGAGTGGGAGGACTATTGTTGGGAATAAATCTCGCTCTCGCTGAAGTCCAGTCTGATGCTTAGCCTAATGCAACTGGTAATCATGGAAGAGTTTCGATCGAGAATTCTTCCTCTAGCGATTGAACACCAATTGAACTTCTTTAGTAGCCGAACTCCTCCAACGGCCAAACCCCTCCCAGACTCCCTCCAACGGTCGAACCCTTTTTGAACTCCTACAATGGTCGAACTTCTCTGTCAGTCAGACTCCTCTCAGACTTCTTCTTTAGTTGTATTCCTCTAGGAGTCAAACTCCTTTCGAACTTCTTCTTTAGTTGGATACCTCTAGGAGCTAAACTCCTTCCGGACTTCTCCTTCAATTGGATTCCTCCACCGAACTTCTTCTTCAGTCGATTTCCTCTAGGAGTCGAACTCCTTCCAAACTTCTCCTTCAGTCGAATTCCTTCAAGAGCCAAACTCCTTATGGACTTCTTCTTCAATCAAATTTCTCTAGAAGTCGAACTCCTTTGGACCTTCTCCTTTAGTCAGATCTTTTCAGGAGCCAAACTTCTTCCAGACTTCTCCTTCAATCGGATTTCTTTAGTAAATTATATTCAGATTTCAACTAGCATTCCTTCCGAATGATCCCCTGTAGCCATATTTTTTTTAAGAGTTTGAACTCCTCTAAAATTGATATATGTCAAAATCTTTTACCAACCAACACCTGCTTTCTTCAAACTTCAACTATTAAATCATGATGAATGGGAACATCACGACAGGCGACACCTCTCTCTCCATAGCAAGCCCCATGCGGTCCCGAGCGATCCACTATTGGATGTTATGGCTGTCACTATCAGTCTGACGACACTTCTTTCTACATAACAAATCCCACGCAGCCCCGAGCGGCCCATTATCGGATGGGTTTGGCTGTCATTATCAGTCTACTACAGGCTCCATCTATAAAAAAAAATCCTCCAAATATATTTTCTCTAAGCTCTCTTCTCCTTTCCAAAACTCTACTGAGTTCTATCCTGAGCACTCCATTCTTGTTGGCCAGAAGAGTTGACTTGATCGTCGGAGGATCGTACCAGAGCCACCACCACTGACTCTGGATGGAACTTTATTTTGCAGGTCACGGATGGTGACCTCTTCTTCCTCAACTTCAGCTCAATCTGGCATCGATCGGATTCTGCACCAATAGATTAGATGCACCAAGTATAGTCATGTTAATGGTTAGATCTAATCGAATCCTTACAATGGAGGCCAAAGCCTACTGATTAGGTTTCTGGGGCAAAATTATATTACTAAAAATTATTTAGAGAAATAATTGATGATGAACCAACTCTTATATGTACATGGGTTGGCCAACCAAAGTTGGGCTCGTGTGCAGTCTATGTGGATTCTAGTACTTACTCAGAAATTAAAGTAATTTTTTGAATTGAAGGTAAAGGCTACCAATTCGAATATAATAGTGGGAGAACCTTTAAACTAAAGTCCAAGTCTCTAAGCTTAAAATAATTCATATACTTAGGTTATTGTTCTCTTTTCTCATAATAAGGCTAAACCCAAATTGCTCAAATCACTATTAGACAGTGATGACTTATGGAACCCAACTTCGATAATTAGTATCAAAAGTTGAAATTAATTCAACAGTATGAATTGGTTCGTATTGGGGCTTCTAGGCCCAGTTAAAATAGTTAGTCTAAAATTGACCTAAATTAGGCCAATAGATTCTACTGTTAGAAGCTGGATCGTAGGAAGAAGAATTGTCTTGCTTTTTTTGACCATAATAGGCTGAACAAGAGAAAGAAGTAAGAGTTGCTCATTAAGGATGTTATATGATAACACCTTAAAATTTTTCTATACATAATTCTACTACCTGGGTATTAGATACCGATGGTCTTACGCAATTTATTGCAAGAACTATTGGAAAGTAGAATGTTTGAAAATGGTAAGAGATATCTGAATGTTAGGGATGGAAGTCTTGTTCCAATCCTAGCTTTAAGAATTGTCAAGCTTATTTTCAAAAGATGTCATTTTAAGTGATTATCATCATTGTCCATTGTTTATGATAAATATGATCTCTATTGACCTTTCGATCAGAGATGGTTAACATTTATCAATAAAAGAGTTTGTTGTGATATTATTATGAATAATATTACAATAATACATAGATAATAAAATGACATTTAACATCTATACAGCCTCTTAAGTGTAATATACATATTTAATAAATACCCAAGTTAGGTTATGTCATAGATGTCTATATTTGGCACTATAAGCTTAGTCATCTTGATAAGAATAAGATAAACAGATAAGCTTGAGAGAAAAACCTCGACATCAATGATTGTGAATCATTGATAACCTATGAGTCTTATCTTCTTGGAAAGATGATAAAGTCATCTTTTATTGGAAAAGATGAAGAAGTTGATAAAGTTCTAAGTCTCATACATAGTGATGTATATGGTCCTATGAACTAAATGCCAAAGAAAGATATTAATATTTTATTACAGACGACCTATCTTGGCATGGGAGCATCTGGCTTGAATCATTTGAAATGTTTAAATGATTCAATAACGAAATAGGAGAATAAACTAGAAATGGTATTGAAACTCTTCAATCAGATCGAAGAGGCAAATACTTATCCAGTGAGTTTATGACATATCTAGGAGAGAATAGGATTCTCTCTCAGTGGATTTCTTTTTGGAACATAGTGTATCTAAAAGGAGAAGTTAAACTTTGTTAGACATGGTTCAATCCACAATAGGGTTAACTTGTTTGCCTATTTCTGGATTGTGCCCTTATGACTTCTAGTTTTACTTTGAATATATATCGAGTAAATCTATTGTAAATCTCCATATGCGCATGGATTGGGCGTAGATGTAGACTCTTTCACCTTCAGATTTAGGGTTGATCAGCCTATGTCATATGTTTGCATACAGATAAACTTGGATCCTAGTCCAATAGGTGTTTGAGGGTTATTAACTCTACCATACTAAAGAACATCAGATGTTCATCAACAGTAGGGCATTTTTTTTGGAAAGAAGTTCCTTAGAGAAGGAATCGATGCCTTCAAGTTAAACTTGAAAAAGTTTGACTGGTAGAAATGAACCGACATAATCTAGTAAACCTACAGAACCAAATTTGATCAGATCAAACCCGAAGCCCATTCAAGTGGCACCCTTAAGTAGATTCGGTAAAGTACCATGTTAGCTAGACAAATATTTCAATATCTACGTTCGGGATGGCAATTCTATTAAGCTTGATGAGAACAACAAGGGTCTGATCATCTATAGGGATGTAATGCATGGTCTGACTGTAAGAAGTGGCTTGGAGCCACATAATCCAAATTGAATTCCATGAAAATCAAATAATGTAAGGACACTAGATGACTCACTTGAAGGGATAAAATCCATTGGGTGTGAATGGATTTTCAAAAGGATCAGAATAGCACAGCTAGAAAGGTAAAGACCTGTAAAACCTGTTTGGCTATTATCTCAATTTTGGAACATATATTTTGAATGTATGTCTTTGTTATGAACAAAGATAAATCCTGCATTTATAAGTGGGCAAAATATTCTATAGTGTTATCCCTTGTGTTGTCTGTGGATGAAATTCTCTTAATCTAAAATAATATTCTAGCATTGCAAGGAATAAAGGTTTGGCTGTCATCTAATTTCTCTATGATCAAAATCAGATGTGGTATACTCATTAATATAGTCAGTAGATATCAGTCTGATCTAAGTATAAACCACTAGAAGATTGTATGGACAATTCCTAAGTATTTGATAAATACTAAGGTCTAGTGACTCAAATATGAAAATACTGACTTAAAACATGTAGATGTTTTAATTTCAAAACAAGATGACTATAAAAAAATATTGGATCAAACCCTAATTGCAGGAGCAATCTACTGAAAAGGTTCCAAGTAGGATACTTTAGCCTATTTAGTTAATGATGTATAGTACATCGTAGCATATAATGCTGCCATGTAAGCTATGTAGTTACTGAGGTTCATTAATAGGATGGAAGTGGCACCCTCCACCGATGGTCCAGTCCTATCGTAGCATTAGAGCCATAGCTCAGGCTAAAGAATCGAAGGACTAGCATATTCTACATTGCTATCATCTTTGATTTTAGATCAGGATAACGTCGATCTTTGAAAGATTGATGAAAAAGAAGAACTTGACTGACCCATTTGCTAAGACCTCAGAACTAAGGAGTTCTATGAACTCAAATGGAAGATAGGATATTTGATATCATTCTGATTGACTTTAGTTCAAGTGGGAGTTATTGAAAAATATATCTTAAAGTCAATTATCTAAGTAATAGATGCTTGGAATTAGTATATGAATTATCTAATAATAATAATTATTTGGTTGGTTCATCAAAGAAGTTCTATCTTCCTTAAATGAACTTCTAAATTATGATGAAGTCCTTAGAACCACAATCAATCGATAAAAGAGGATTTATTGAATGGTTCTTAAATTATTCATGATCAAGTGATAAGTTATTAATAAAGATGATAACTTATCGAGTGTAGTACGCTGTATGCCATATGCATTGGTTGTCCTCAGAACCAAGTGGTGTGAAAACATGGGTATGGCATCTAGGTGAGATGTAGGAGTACATCTACACTGAACATGATCAATGTAGCACTCTACTATCAAGAGTATCTAGCTAAGGCCAATGGATATAAGTGTCCCTCCAATATGAGATCACTATGGTAACTTGTAAGCAACTCACTGTACGTTGATGTCGGACTGCCTATATTTCTAATATAGGTTCGAAAAGTTTTTGGATATAATCAAGTACTTATGAAGTCGATGTGTGAGTCAAGATGGAATTGACCACTCCTGATTAGTTTCAGAAAGAGAATGTCTCGTTGTATTTTAATTTAGCAAAACCTAGGCCTAGATAATCCTTGTGAGGAGTCATGGGATTTGCAAAATTTTGAGACATAATAGAGATGACTTGCATGAGTGTTTGACAGCATACTTAAAGTCATCTTGAGCATTAATGGTCAAAGGGATGAATTATATGGTAACCATGGATCAGGGTTCTAAGAATGTTGCTTTGCATACATTCGACCTATCTGGATATCAGGAACCATTGCTAGATGGTTACTTTGACTGGTATAGAAATTAGTTTCCATACTATCGACTTAGATTCGAACCTATAGGATCACACACATAAGAGGTTGTAACTTAATCAAATAGATAATCAATGATTGAGAATCGTTCTAAGGTTAAACATTTAATGCAATTGATGTTTGACCTAATGCAAGTGTTGCAAGAGGAGCGATTAGCAATTGGATTACTAATTAGCTCAATTTGATTGAGCAATCGGGCTAAGATTAATTTTAATTAAATTATTTTTAATTAAAATTAGTTTAGGCTTAATTAGATTAAATTTAATTGATTTATTAGATAAACCAATTGTAAGAGAAAAATAATTTCTAGTTGGACTGGGATTTGAGTGCAGCTATTCCTAATTAAGTTAAGATTTAAATCAAAATTAAATATAATTTAATCTAATTTAATTAGGCTTCTAGTCAAACTAGGATCACCTTTAATTAGATTATATTTAATTTAATTTAAATTAAATTCAAAATAATTTTGATCTAGTCAAACAAGAAGAGTCCCAGTTGGACTGGGACTCTCACTCCTTCCTTGCACCAATAAAAGTCAATGCCTATATTTTATTTCTAGATCTTTATATGATATTCTCCACACTAATAAGAGCTTCTATATGCACTAAATACCTGAAGAGATTAATAAAAATTTGATTTAATCAAATTTAGTAAGTGGTTTGGTTTTGTTTCCTTTCGAAAAAGTCCCAATTCTCCAAAACACCTCATTTCCTTATCGAATTTTTTCTCCATGCCTTCTTTTCTTTTGTGCACTTAATTCCTTTGGTTTTACACGTGGTTTTCTAATCTTCACACCAAAGAAAAAAAGGGGAGAGGTCCTCCTTGGTCTCCTTTCAAGACTAGGTTTTGACATAATCCTCCATATATAAAAGGGAGGACACCTCCTATCAGGTTTAGGATGTATAAAATCTAAAAAAATCATGAAAAAACTAGAAGAAAAGGAGGAAAAGGCATGGAGGTTTGGAGCACCAAGTTTCTTGAAGAAAAGATCTTCATCAAGATATCAAATGTTGATGTCTTGAAGGGACAAAGGTATGAGAAGATTATCTTCTCTTTATTTTTCTTTTAAATACTTTTCTCTTATTTATTTTATGTAATTTTTATATGATAAAAATTTGATAGAAAGAGAGGAAGAGGGTGTGGGGATCTATGCTCCAAGATGTTGAGGCATGAAGATCAATTTTGGACATGATCTAATCATGTCTTGATGAGAGAAGGAAAAGAAAAGAAGGTCTTCTCTTAGGATTTCTTTGAGAACCCTTCTTTTCTATATTTTTGTATGATTTTTCTATGAAAAAAATTAGAGTGTGTGAGATCTAAAAATATGGAAAAGGTCTAGGGGAGAAGGTCTTCCCTTTGTCCTAGCATAAGGATGTTTTCAGGACATCAGTCATTGATGTCCTAAAAGAGAAGATTTATCATCTCTTAGGATCCTTTTCTAATATATTTTATTTTTGATTTATGGAAAATCCAAAGATTGAATTTCTCTCCTAATCCTCTTCTTATTTTTTGTTTCTTAGAATGTCTAAGAGATTCGAAGAATAAATTTAGATTAACCATCCGAAGGGATCCACGAGAAGCTCGTACTTCGAGTGGATCTTTGTTCGAGAAACTTTTGATTTTGTTACAGCCTCATGTGGATCTTCTATAGAGGTCGGACACGTGTGTGGCTCCAAAGACAATAATAAAAATAAATCATGGAGTTTTTGACCCATGCAAGGTAAGAGATTTGATCTCTCATCTCACCTAGATGTGTTCTAGATTTTAGATCTAGAATTGTTCTAAATGTAGGGTATTGATTTGATCAATACCAAACCCTTTTAATTTCAGATTTAGAATGCATTATGACATGTTATAGGTCCTAGTTGTAGGATTTAGTAATTTGATTACATGCATTTGTAGATAAATGGTTTAATCTGTATGTTTTACTACACTATTTTTTAAAAAAGTTTTGAAATACATGCATAAGATCCTGCATATTTTTCATCACATATCTCATATGGTATTTTGGAAACAAACTTACTCGAAACCCTATTCAGTATGTAACAAGCCAACTCGAGCGCATATCCCCATATGAAAATCAGCAAGCTGGTAAACTCCATCATGGATCGAACCATGTCCAACAGGGTTCGATTCCTTCTTTCAGATATACCATTATGTTATGGTATTCTAGGAGGAGTCCACTGAGAGAGAATTCCATTCTTTTCAAGATATGTTAGAAATTTACTGAAAAGGTACTCACCCCCTCAATCAGATCGAAGAGTTTTAATAATCTTTCCAATTTGCTTTTCTTCATCATTACAGAATAGTTTGAACATTTCAAATGACTTTGACTTATGCTTCATTAAATAGACATACCCATACCTCGATAGGTCATCCATGAAGGTTATGAAGTAGAAATATCCATCTCTAGCACTTGAGCTCACGGGTCTACACACATTAGATTGTACTAGCTCAAGAGTTCATTGACTTACTCACCTTTTTCAGTAAAAGGTGACTTGGTCATCTTACCAAGAAGATAGGACTCATAAGTCAGAACTGATTCACAATCACTAACTTCAAAAATTTCTTCTTGAACCAACCTATTTATTCTATTCTTGTTGATATGACCTAGCCTATAGTGCCAAAGGTAGACTTCAGACACATCATGAATTCTAGGATATTTACTAGAGGATTGAACCACATTCACAGGCTGTGATAGTAAGAAAATTCCGTTATTCAATTATCCAACAAATATTGTAATGCCATTCAAAATGACATTACAAATTTTTTTTTTATTAAAAATTCATAATTATACATGGCCAAAAGGCCTATAGAAATAACATTTAAAAAAAAGCTTGGACAATAATGACAATCATTGAGAATTATATTATGAGAATTGATTACAAGGTTCATGATTCCTAAAGCTAGAACTGGAACTTGTCTTCCATCTCCAATGTTCAGAAACCTCTCACCTTCATCAAATCTCCTACTAACCTACAGATCCTACATTAAATTATAAATATGATAAGAGCTTTCGGTATCTAATACCCAAGCAGTAGTATCACATTTCGAGAAGTTGTAAGTTGTTATCATATAATTACCTTGCCCAGCAACTACTTGCTTCTTCCTTGGCCTATTCAGGTCCAAGGAGGTAATGTACTGAGGATAATTCATCTTCCAGTGCCCCTACTTCTTGCAAAAGAAGCACTCCATCTGGCTCTGGTCAGGCTTGCACTTCTTGGTCTGACCCTATGCAGATGTCCCAACATGCGGCTGCATCTTCTTATTCTTCTTCTTCTTATTCTTCTTTCCTTTCTTAAAGGATCGATGACCAGAAGAAGACCCACCCACTACATTCATTGACTTCTTATGGAGCTGGTGATCCTTCTCGAAGTTCTGCAACAACCCCAATAAGCCATGATAGATCACTACAGGCTTTATCATCCAAAAATGAGTAAGGAAGGGGAGGAAGAACTTGGGCAATGAATTAAGGATCACATCCTTTCCCAGTTGCTCATGCATGGGGAAGCCTAGCTTACTCAAGTGCCCAATAATCTCGATCATGTACAATACATGATCGGTGACTGACATCCCATCCCTCATCCGAGCATTGAAAATGGTAGAAATAGTCTTGTGCCTTTCAACATCGTCAGGCATGCCAAAGGAGTCATTCAACATTTGAAGCATCTCCTGTGGTTGGACAGTCTCAAACCTGTGGCTAAACTCATCATTAATTATCACCAGCATAATGCATCGAATGGTGGTGTGATTATTGAGCCACTTCTAGTAAGTGTCTCGGACTGTGCCTCTAGCATTCGGAGCTGGCTCCTCAGGTGCAAGATCCATCAGAATATATAGGATCCACTCATGCTCTAGGATGATCTTTAACTTTTGATACCAACTATTGAAGTTAGGTCCCATAAGCTTATCATTGTCAAACAATGATCGGAGCGATAGGGTAGTGGCCATTTCTACACAAATAAGAAAAATCAAATCTAATCAGTATATGAATTATTAATACTAAAGACCTGGACTTTAGTCTAAAGGTTCTTCCACTATTTTGTATGAACTGATAGTCTCTAACTCCAATTCAAGGAATTACTTTAATTCCTTAGTGGATATATGAATCCACACAGACTACACACGAGCCCAGCTTTGGTTGGTCAGTCCATGTATGTCTATGGGTAGGTTCATAACCAATTATTTTTCCTAATAACTTCTAGTAATTTAATTTTGCCTCAGAACCTAAATCACTGAAAAAAATCGGTTAGGTCCAACCATTAACATGACTATATTTGGTGCATCTAACCAACAAATGATCAAATCCGACTTTGGCCGGCCAACCTGACCACCATTAGAAAGACAACCAAACCATCATTTTATGAATGATAATTCCATTAGTCAATAAACACTAGACCTTTGGGCCTCTAGTGATTATTAAACTAATGGATCCATTGTCACTCAACTTAATGGAATGCTCTGACCTAGTTATCAATATAACTATATCATTTTTTAAGGATCTAATAATTTTAGAGGATTTTAAGAAGAGGAGAGAATTTAACCAGTCAATTTCGATTCTCCCACTGACTTCATCAAGTCAGATCAAAAGAACCTAATTCAAGCTAGCATTAGGAGCACCTAAATTAGTCACACTGGTTTACCTAATTGACATGGATGAATCCAAATCACCAAGTGATCTGATCAAAATCTAACTCACCAGGATAGTTAGGTAAGTGAGATCAGTGGAAGGGATATGCCATTAACTCGTTAAAGATCAAATCAGTATGAGTAGCTTCCAATTAAAAATCACTGATCAAATGACCAAACTTACCCTAGACACCATCTAGTTTATTAGTTTTAATTTGACCAATCTAGTAATTTCGGGTTCAACCGCGTAGCCACAAATCAAGTCCATTTGGTCCTCATTAAAGGCATGGACTTGACCAACTACAACTATTGTAATTAAGTCTAAAGAGTCCTTGACCCAATCTAATTCAACATTTGGTTAAATTTGATCAATTACTCTAATTTAGTCCATTCTTTAACCAACCTTAGGTCTAACATATTTAATGGACCTAATTCATCTAACCTAATAACCCATGTGTTATGATTAATGACTTAGAATCTTTAATTCATAATTCTAGACCCTAATTCATTTTACTTAATCTTCAATTAAGTTTATGGGCTAAGGGTTGGGATTTGGCATTTCAAAAATATTTTTCAAAATTTTGAAGATTCTTCATAACATATTACTATTCACTAAATGGATTGACTCATTTCAAAAATGGATCGGCTCATTTCACAAATAGTACTAATTATAGGTTTTATGTACACTACATAAAAAAAATTATAAATTTAAATTTAGATCTAATCTAATCCATTCATGATTAAAATTTAGATTAAATCAATCTAAAATTTTTTTTCTCTATTTATCTTCAGGAATGAGTTCACGGTGGTATCCTTACCGCCATAAGAGATCCCCATCGAATGGAAGGAGATGGCCTTTAAACCATGCTTATCCCTTATGATCGGATGGCTTGGTGGCTCATTCAAGCTTGATTACCAGGCTACTCAAATAAAGTATATATCTAATATGCAAAAATTTTTAAATTCTAAAGCATATAAATCATATTTAATGAACCTTGCTCTGATACCACTGAAGGTTTCCAGTGTAGGGTTTCTAGCCCTATTTATGAATTTTTTTAAAAAATATATTAAATGTAGTAAAAAATATAATTAATCTAATTAATTATTAGCTACTGATCATATTAGAATATCCTACACATAGGATCTAAATATGATATACATGCTTTGAATTTGAAAAATAAATTAACAACAGTAAACTATTTACTACTATAGCTACGTGTTCAAAACACGATACCTTACGAGGATAGTCGATCACTATAATCTGATCATCGTTGAAAAGGTTCACTCATCGTGATGTAGCCACACAATGCATCTGGCCTCTGTAGATCATCAACATGAGGCCCTGGTTTCGATCGGCTCCTCTTGAGTGCTAGCACGACGTCTAGAAGCTTTGATGACTGTTATCGATCGAATAGCTTTGATCTTTGTCTGTGGACTCTTCAAATGCTCCAAATCACTAGTAGACATAGTAGATTGGTAGAAGATGTTCTCTCTAAAATTTAGTCAGCTCACAACACTCGTAGCTCACTCAAAACCTTCCCAAACCCTAAGCTGAAACCCTAGGGCTGCACTCTCCCAGACCCTATGCCTATCTCTTTCTCTAGATTTTTTTTCTAAGAATTTTGACTTTTCTCATGCACAAATGGGGTGGCTCATGAAGAGAAGGAGTCTTCTTCAGATCTCATGCATGCCCCAACAAAAAACCTATATAAATTTGTGCTAAACAATGTAAACAATGCATGGAGGGTTAAGATCAGGTTGGTTGTCAATTCAAATTCAAACACCATTTGAATTTAAATTAAAAATCACCTGCTCCTATCCACTTAGGACATGAGAAACCTAGGTGTTAACTCCCTTATGCATGGGATTCTTAAAAGAATTCAAAATTCTCATTAAGAAAAAAGTGGGCGCAAGTCAGGGTGATTTGGTGCATAAGACTAGTCAAACTAGTCTTAAAACTAACTTATCCAATTAAACCTAATCCAAACTAATATGGTTAGGCTCAATTAGACCAGATTAAATCTAACTCATTTAGGCTTAATTAAGCTTAATTAAATCTTGTTCAAATTAGAAATTGATCAAGCCCAACCTCTGATCAAATTAGGGATCAAACCTTCTCAGTGATTAGATCATCTCATAACCTAATCGGGTCAAACCCAACTGAATCGAATTCAATTGGACTTGATCCAAAAATAATTACTCAATCAAATTGAATTAATTAGTAATCAAATTACTAATTAAATCTCTCATAAATACTGAGTCCAAATCTAGTGGGTGTCCGAACAACAAAGTCCATCGATATGAAATCCTGATCGAAGAGTCCCAAATCAGTGGGACTCTTGACCCTGGTGCCCAAAATGAGTGCAACTCAAGATCACAAAGTCTAGACTCTTGATCACAGAGTCCCAGATGGATAAGACTCAAAGTTCCAACCCAGTAGGACTCTTGGTCGAAGAGTTTCAGTCCAGTGGGATGATTCACCAGCCATCAGATCAGGTAGGAACCTTTACTGTGTGTGACTCTGCAGGTTCGAACCTAAGCTAGTAGCACAAAAACTACTTTCTATACTAATCGATATGACCATCTAGCAATGATACCCAACATCCAGATAGGTTGAATGTCGCAATTATAATATTTAGAACCTATGTGAATATGGTTACCGTATAATTCATCCCTTTAACCTCTGTGTATAGGATGACTCAGAGTTTAACTGTCAACCCTAAAATATTCATCCAAATCATGTCTCAAAGCAATTAGTTTTGTGACCCCTCACAAGAACTATCCTGACTAAGGTTTTTGCTAAATTGAAATATAATTGAACACCGCTCCTGAATCGGAGTGGTCAATCCCAACTTGACTCACACAACGACTCCTCAAGTACTTGACTGTGCCCAAAAATCATTCATTACTGAATTAAAAATTTAGATAGTTTGGCACTAAAGCATAATGAGTTGCTTGAAAGTCACTATAGTGATCTCAGGTTGGAGGGACACTTATAACCATATTCCATCAGAGCAAATCTTGATAGCAGAAAAGCTCCAAAGTTGGTCACGTTCAGTGCAGATGTACCCATACATCTCATCTGCATGCCATACTAGTATCTCCACACTCTTTGGTTAAGAGGATAACTAACCCATATGGCACACAATAACCTACACTTGATAAACGTTGTCATTCCTGGTAGCAACATATCATTTGGTCACAAACAAGTTTAAGAACTAAATGATAAATCTTTCTTTGTTGATTCTAAATAGTCCTAAGAACTTCACCACAACATACGAGTTCATTAGAAGATGAAGGAATTTATGATGAAATAATACCAAAATAATTTTTATTTATTATAATTTATATATAATATAAGAATCAGTACAACCATTAATAGACTGACGATTGACTTTAGAACACTATTCCCAATAGGTACTCCTCCATGATAAGCTTAAGCACAAATTCACTGAGTCAAAACTCTATCAAAATTTACTCTCGACTTCTCCACTAAAGGAAGATCGAACCACTATCCCTTCAAATCCTCTCTTGCTATCTTTCAGTCTTTCATTTCTACTATCTATTGACAAAGCTTTAGCTGATTTAAGCATCAAAGGATCATAAACTAGAAAGTATCCCACTAGTTCTTGAACTTTTCTTGCAAGCTAGCCCATGATCTGCATTGAACTAGCTCCATCGATTCTCTAGCACGAATCTCTTCGATCATCTGAAGCCCTGCTCCAACAAAGATGATTGAAACTTTTAGCCTGACTATATGAAGGATCCTGCCAATGGGGGCTAATATGTTGGCTATTGATTTATTCTAAGAAATTATGTAGCAAACGAACATGCAATATGCTACCAGTGGATTTGTGACAAACCATCAGTAGATTCATGATGCTTAAGGATTTCATTGCAAGATGATATGTAGCATGTTGTACAATGATACGTAGCATGCTACAACATGACACATAGCCTACCACAAGATGATACGTAGCCCACAATAAAATGATATGCGATGTTATAATCCTATGATAGGGATAATATTGTCATAGCTCATGACTAATGAGAATGATTGATGAGAATTTGATGTTTTGAAAGAATTGAATTCTTGAAAGAAATTTAAATTTTGAAAATGATTGAATTTGCCATGAATAATATTTTGATAATGCTACATAATAAAAATTAATTTCAAACTGATGAATTCTATTTGTCTACTTCTATTAATGAGTTATTTATTTTATTGACTAATTTAATCTAGTTGAAGTGAATATTGTTTGTTGGGCTATCTATCTCATTATCCTATATTTACTACTTTTACGGATCTTGAGAATTAAGGTGATATAGAAATATATACATAAGAGTAATTAGAAGTAAAATCTTAATATTTTTATTTTATATTGGAAATCTTATTTAAGTTGATGTAATATCTTTGAATATTATTGAATTTTATGAGACTTTAAAGTTAGAGTTTATGATGTGGGTCAAGCTAAAAGAAAAGAAAAGATCAAGCTTCCTTTCATTCATTAACAACAAATCACGTCCGATCGGGGCACACTATTTTTAGGATAGATAGTATAGTTGCCTATACTCTGCTCCGGAGGAATGATTGATTGACACGGGATCAAAGCAAGATCAATCTAAATGATGCAAATGAATGTCATTTTAGAGATCAATAAACAACCAGCAATAATAAAGTAAATAAATAGATAGTAGAAATTAAACATGCTCATGAATAAATGCAATAAAAAATATAAATGGAATGAAGGAGAGTAAAAAATTAAGCTTGCAAGAAAATTCAAAAAGATAAGAAAAATCTAGATCGTGATAGTTAAAAAACTATCCTAATTAGAGTTCTTAATCTTTTAACCAAGCAGATCTATCGATAAAGAACTAGGTCTTTACCAACGTTGGATCTAAAAAAGAAATAATAAGTAAAAATCAAAGATCAATTAAGAAGGAATGAAGGCCCTTGTCAATGTTTGATCGATAGAATAATGGATCACACTCTCTCTCAACATGATAGATAAAAGTCTTGGAGGAGACAGATCTTCTTTTGATAGAATAGGCTTGTATAGGTAGATGGTGAAGATGATTCAGGATTATAGGAACACTGAATCTCAAGTAGATGAAGGATAAAGGGATAGAAAGAAAGTGGGCCTCACACCCTCCCCTCGTGGGTGATTTTTGGTCTCACACTCTCTCCCTCTCGGAGTGATTGACACAAGTATTTATGGATAAATTCATTCATTCATTGTCTCATTCATAAAAGATACAAGCATTTATATAAGACCCTAGGGATCCTATTTATTTAGGAATCCTCTTTCCTTTACAAGAAAGAAATCAACCATCCCAATAAAAAAGTAAAACATTATATCTAATTTTTAAATACAATAATATATCATATCTATCTTTTATGGAACCATAGGGAAGAAATCAGCCTTTCAACAAAATAAGTAAGCAATCAAGAACTCCTAAGGAATCCTAGAAAAGAAAAGAAACTCCATGTGGGTGCTTGATGCTTTGCACAACTTGGCATGAGGATCATTGAACATGGCATATGCTGGCATGTGTATTTCCTTCCTGGGCATGTGGAGAGTGGTGGCTGAAGAAAACCAATCTAGGGTTCTAGGGTTAGCTTTTGAAACTTTTGCTAAATTATAGTAGAAAAGATGAATTAATTACATCAATTCATGAATAAAATAACATAAAATCTTAGATCTAGGATCCTATTACATAATCATGAAGGGAAATCCTGATTTTCCGGTCCAGGTTCGTTCAGATCTGATCAGATCAAGAGATATATTTCAAAAATTTTTTTCTTTGATCTGTATCAGATTTGGGATGTTTTAGATCTAATTCTTATTATTTTAATAAATAAAATAAAATAAGAATAAATTAAATCAAATTTAATTTACCTGATTTGGGTAATCCTATTATCCTGTTGAATGATCCTGTTTGCAGCGGAAGGTTCTGGATTTAGCCACGCAAGCGCCTGGCCTCTATCGGTATCCACTCAGGCTGGATCTGGAGATCCTCTTCTTCTCTATCACATCTCTAAAAATTAGATTTGGATCTGATCTAGAGGATCTTTCAAAACTTCTTTTGAAGATCAGTAGTCGTCCTATTGCAGTAGTGCAGCCTTCTAGCTTTTGATCGCCTTTCTCTTGCTTGAATCGCACCAACAAAAATCCAAAAGTTCCTTTTGGACATGGAGAGCAAGGGGAGAAGGTGGTTTGGCATGGAGAAGGAGGGGAGAGGCAGCCTTGGGGCATGGAGAATTGTGATTCAATCATCTCATGTGAGTTGGGTGCAGGGTCTTATTTATGGACTGACTGTGATCCAACTTCTCTTCTTCCCAACCAATCACAACTCTTTATGAAATCAGATCTAAATCTGATTGGTGGGAATAGAGTCCCCTGGATTCCTCCTTAGAGGGCACCTAAGACTAGTCAAAGTTGGTTCTTAGGAGAACTCTAATTGGAATCCAAAAAGGAGATGGAGTCCTTGTCCAACAAGGACTCCTAGGCGCCTCCAACTTGGGCACATGCCTAGGGTGGCGTGCGCCCTCCTCCTTGCCAGGTTCTAGTAGGGGGACAAGCCCCCACCAGCTCTCCAATAGGTGCATGACATGTGGTCAAAAGTCAAAGTATCAATGGTCAATGTTTGACCAGTCAAAGGTAGACTTTTAACCAAAGTCAAAGAACAAGAAATGGCAGGTGACCAAAAATGGCAGGTAATGTCTTACAAAATAAGACAATCTTTTTTGACTTGGACTACCTCCAGTCAGACCATATGAAGGCCTCTGATTGAGCACAAACTCCTTTGGCTCAGACAGGACAACTTATTTATGATAGTAAAAGAAGAACGTTAGGTTCAATCAAGTGCTAGCACAATTTCCTTGAACCTAATTGAATCTCATTCAGATCAATTGAACTAGATCAGTTCAATTGATGATCACCAGATTCAAACCCTTATTTGTGTAACCCAATTAGGTTCAGTTCTGTATGGTAATGGGATATGTCATGATCTCTATCATCGACATCATCGAAACTCCTTTCGATGGATCAGAACTCTTCTAATTCGAACAGCTAGAATGATCGATCATCTAAATCATTCTAATTGCTCCCAAAATCCACCAATGACACCTAGCAGTATATGGTGGCTACCCATCAGAGCTGAATGCGAACCTCTTCGTGCAGCTACCTATGTGATTAAGTTCTTCTATCTTAAGCCCCGATCAGATTAGGGTCTAGGTGAACTCGTCAAACCCTAGTTTCTGTCATATGATGTAATCATTCGATTCGAGTTCGATGTGAAAATCTAAATAAAAACTCTTTCTATTATTTCACTCTGCCATGGCCATGGGCTTCTGGACTTCATTCTCATGATTATCATAGGGCTGCTCCTCTACCACCGAGGTAGATAGATTCCATCTTGATGCCATCCAGTTTCTACAATGAAGATGCTATAGCCAACATACACCTCAGGGTTCCATATGGCTAGGAGACCGAGTAATGGTGTAGTCAAACTATAACACCCTCAAGGTGAACTGCTGATGCACCTCAGGTCAAAGAACCAGATACTACTGCAGCATCGAGTCAGTCATTGACGAGAAGGTAGACTCCCTAATGACTACTCGAGGTGGTCACGCTCAGTGCCCTCATTCTCTAATGAGTACCTATACTCTCGCTCCAGTGTTTCCACACTGTAGACTCAAGACTCATCTACTAAAGAGAACGATTGTACACCAACCTTCCAGATCAATCACCATCCTCGTGATGGTCCTATGGTCGGAAGAATTTTATGAGTTAATAATGATTATTCATGTCTTAAATTTTCAACTCTTGAAAATATGAATTATCATTACCATTAACTCAAAGGATGTATCATAGACACTAAATACACATATGTGATAGAAAATAACCCATTTTATTGATATTAGTCAAAATTATAATTTTGCCCTTAGAAGTGTATTACAAGTGTCAGCCAATTCTGGCTTCTAGGGAACATATATCTAACAAATCAAAGTATGATATTAAATCAAAAATTAAAATATCAAAAGAAAAAGTATTGATCACATCAATATAGATCTACACTTGATCTAATCTAGATATGCAATAAGGAGATCAAATCACCCTTACCTTTATAACTTGAGTTTCTTAACTCGCTGATCCAGGCCTAAGATTGTTGTTCTGAGCCACACATGCATCCAGCCTCTACAGGTTGTCCACACGAGCCCTTGATCGTAGATCAGAAGTTCGATGCCAAAAATCAGCATAATATGCTAGTACTGTGCTGATCCTTCTTCGACGGTTGATCTGGATCTTTCGTCTTCAAAACATGGACTCTCCAATAAGTAGAATGAAGGAGGAAGACTTTGTGAATTAGAAACACTCTTAAAACTTGCAAAAAATTTGGAGGAAAAAAATCTAGAAGAAAATCCTAGAAGAACACCCTCTTCTTCTTCTTTGTTCTCTCACTTAGACACCTTGATTAGTATCTTTACAGTTCCTATGCCCTAGACCTTTCTATCCAAATTTTCTCACACCCCAATATCCCTCTCAAGTCTCTAGAATCTTAGAAAAAATTAAGCCAAAAATCATTTTATAGATGGAGATATAGAATAATCCTTGACTAGGTCAAATATCTAGTCAAGAGTTATCCAAATAAGGCTAAACTTGGGGCGCCCAACTCTTGGGTGCCCCCTCCTTTATTTTTTGTGTGAACCATTTACTCTTGTTGCAAAAAATCATCTATTAATCCCATGAAAATTCTAGAAAAAATAGAGAGTGGGCGGCATAGTATGGAAAGAGTTTTGATTGCTTTAAAATTCTATCTCATAGAATTTAAATCAACTCAAACTCCTTCTTTGACTTGGTCCACAATACGTTATGATGTAAGAAAGAAAGGGGATAATTTGGGGCACTCGTGAACTCCTGGAGAGTGGAATTTCTACACACCAAACTTCCAAAGAAGGCAAGGGGGCGTTGGGACTACATGGTGCAAGGATTAGGAGTCCTAGTACTACATGGTGCAAGGATTAGGAGTCCTAGTCATACTAGGACTCCTATTTTGACTTGGTCCAACTTGATCCTTGGATCAAATTAAATCAAAATTTATTTAACTTAATTAAAATAGGTCTTAGTATAACTAATAATCTAATTAAATTATACTAAATTAGATTTAATTTAAATTTAATTTTTAATTAAATTAAAAATTGGGTTGATACAAGTCCTAATTGAACTAGGACTCGTTCCTCATTGCAATTAGCTCATCCAATAAACCAGTTAGACTTGATCCAATCAAAGCCCAAACCAAATCTAATTAATTATATTTAATTAAATTTAATCTCAGCCCTCTAGCTTAATCAAATTAAGCTAAATAGTAATCCAATTGCTAATCGATCCTCCTATAACACTTGCACTAGGTCAAACATCAATCATATTGATTGTTTGACCTATGAACGATTCTTAATCATCGATCAACCATCCGATCAGATCGAAAACTCTTATATGTATGACCCCATAGGTCCAAACCTAAGCTAGTAGTATAGAAATAAATTTTTGTACCAATCAAAATGACCATCAAGCAATGGTACCTGATGATTGAATAGGTCAAATGTGTAGAACAACATCCATAGAATCCATGTAGATATAGTTTCTGTATAATTCATTTCCTTGACCAAAATGCTTGTAGGACACCTCAGAGCTTAACTATCAACCCAATTAGGTCATCCACACTGTATTTCAAAATATCAAATCCAACTTATAGATTACCCAGGCCAAGATTTTTGTTATATTGAAATATAGTGATGCATTCTTCTCCAACTCTTAGAGTGGTCAATCCCATCTTGATCACTCACCAACTTCACAAGTACTTGATCATGCCTAGAAAGCTTTCATTACTGAATTAAAAATTTAGTTAGTCTAGCACTAAAGCATGGTGAGTTGCTTGCAAGCCACTATGGTGATCTCAAGTCTAAGGGACATTTATACCTATATCCCATCAGAGCAATTCTCAATAGCAGAATGCTCTGAAGTTAGTCATGTTCGATGATGATGTACCTATACATCTTACTTGTATGCCATACTAGTGTCTCCACACTTCTTGGTTAAGAGGACAACCAACCTATATGGCATACAATGACTTATGCTCGATAAATGCTGTCATCCTAATTAACAGCATATCATTTAGTCGTGAACTGTTCAAGGACTAATCGATAAATCCTCTCTTTATTGAAACTATATAGTCCTAAGAACTTCATCACAATAATGAAGTTCATTAAAAGATGTAGACTTTATGATGAAAATATCAAAATATTTATTTTATTTATAAATCAATAATAATTATAAGATAGCAAAACCATCAACAAGCTGATGATTGGCTTTGGAATATATTTTCCAACAACTTTCACTTGTCCTAAAGCCACTCGGTACAGTATCTAATACCCATCTCCGACTTGCGATCGAGTAAAGGAGTTGGCTAGGTTCACCTTTCTATCAATCTTTTGAAGGTCGACATCATCTCGATCCATGATCTTCCAGACCTGATGATAGCGGTGCAGTATGTGCTTCATTCGCTAGTGTGCTTTTGGTTCTTTCACCTGAGTAATGGCACCAGTGCTATTACAATGGAGTAGGATCAGTCCAATAAGAGAGGGTGTTACTCCAAGCTCAATGATGAATTTTTTCAACCACATAGCTTTCTTCATGGCATCTGATGCTGTGATGTACTCTACTTCACAAATAGAGCCCACCATAGTGTGCTGCATGGAACTCTTTCAGTAGATGATTCCACCATTTAGGGTAAAGACATAACCCGACATGATTCTATTGTCATCATGGTCAGATTGAAAATTGGAGTTAGTAAACTGCATAAGTTTTTAATTTGACTCACCATAAACCAACCATTGGTCTTTAGTATTTCTTAAATACTTAAGGATGGCTTTTACCACTTTTCAGTGATTCTCACTTATGGATCAATTGGTATCTACTCACTACTCTCAGTAAATATGCCACATCTGATCTCATACATGTCATGGCATACATGATAGATTCCATAGTTGAAGCATATGGAACTCTACTCATATGCTCTCTCTTCAGAAGTTGTCAGACAATCCTTCTTAGAGAGAAATTTTATGGCATATCAAAAGATAGCCCTTTTTGAAATTCTCCATGCTGAACCTCTTCAGCACAATTTCTATATATGTAAACTGGGATAACCCAAGCATCCTCTTAGATCTATCCCTATAGATCTTTATTCCCAAAATATAGGATGCTTCACCTAAGTCCTTCATGGAGAACTGAGATGACAACCAAACTTTAATTCCTTACAGTGCGAGGATGTCATTACCGATTAAGAGAATATCATCTACGTATAAGATAAGGAATACCACCATCGAACCATTCATCCTTTATAAATATAGGACTCTTCTCCATTCCTAATGAACCCATATGTTTTGATTATCTTATCAAAATGCATGTTCCAACTCTGAGATACTTGCTTCAATCCATAAATGGATCTCTGAAGCTTGCACACCTTGGACTCATCTGTAGATGTGAATCCCTCAGGTTGTATCATATATACCTTTCGATCAACTCTCCATTTAGAAAAGTTGTCTTCACATCCATCTGCCAGATCTCATAATCTAGATGGACAGCTATTGCAAGCATTATCTGCATGGATTTGATCATTGCCATAGGGAAGAACATCTCATCATAATCAATACCATAATGTTAATGATACCCTTTGGCAACCAGATGAATTTTATAGGTCACCACCTTTCCATCTGCACCCCTCTTTCTTTTGAAGACCCATTTACACCCAATGGGTTTAACCCGTTCGGGTGGGTTAACTAATGTCCACACATCATTGACCTTCATGGACTCTATTTTGGATTTCATGATCTCAAGCCATTTTTCGAAATCAAGTCTTTGCATTGCATCCATATAATTGATCAGATCCTCATCATTCTCATCGAGTTCGATGGGATCATCATTCTGGATCAGAAAATCATAGTATCTATTCGGCTGATGTGGTACTCTACTGGATCATCTTAATGGTGCAAGAACACTGGGCTCTAGATTTGATCTAATCAAATCTGATTCAGGTTCAGCTATAGATGTCGATCTTTCTATCTATTGAACTTCATCAAGTTCAACCTTAGAGGTAACAGTTTCTTTACCAAGAAACTTCTTTTCCAAAAAGATTGCCTTAAGGCTGACTAATACTTTTTGTTCATCAGCATAGTAGAAAATATTTTCTTTTGATTCTTTGGGATATCCTATGAATGTATACTTGTCAGACCTTGGTCCAAGTTTATCAATGATTAATCATTTCACATAAGCTGGGCACCCTTGGATCCTGAAGTGTGAAAGTACTGGCTTACACCCTATCCATATCTCATATAGAGTTTTAATTATAGACTTACTTGGAATCCTATTTAGAAGATAGCAAGCTAATTCTAGTGCATATCCCTAGAAGGATATCGACAAACTGGTAAAATCCATCATGGATCGATCCATGTCTAATAGAGTTCGATTCATTCTTTCAGACACACCATTATGCTATGGTGTTTCTGGAGCTATCCATTGGGAGAGAATCTCATTCTCTCCTAGATATGTGAAAAACTCATTAGAAAGGTATTCCCCTCCTCGATCAGACAAAAGAGTTTTAATACTCTTTTTAGTTTATTTTTCTACTTCATTTCAAAATTATTTGAACATTTCAAATGAATCCAACTGATGTTTCATCAGATAGATATATCCATACCTGTATAGATCATCTATGAAAGTGATGAAGTAAAAATATCCACCTCTAGCATTAGTGCTTATAGGTCAACATACATCAGTATGTACTAGACCTAAGAGCTCAATAGCTCTCTCACTTTTTTCAGTAAAAGATGACTTGATCATTTTTCTAAGTAGACAAGACTCACAAGTTGAAAGTAATTTATATTCACTAACTTCGAGGATTTTCTCTTGAGTCAACCTATTTGTCCTATTCTTGTTGATGTGACCTAGCCTATAGTGCCATAAGTGCATATCAGACATACTATCTAATCTAGGGTGCTTGCCGATGGAATAGACTATATTAATAGGTTATGATAAAATATACACACCATTGTTCAAATGTCTAGAGAATATAGTAACACCATGCATAATGACATTACAAAATTCTTTCTTTATTGAAATTTCATAATTATCTTTGGCCAAAAGGCCTATAGAAATGACATTCAAAAAGAAACTAGAACAAAAGTGACAATCACTAAGAATAATTATATGAGACTTGAATATAAATTTTAAGATTTCTAATGCTAGAACTAAAACTGGTCTTCCATCTCCAACATTCAAAAACCTCTCACCTTGCTTGAATCTCCTACTGACCTGTAACCCCTGCAATGAATTATAAATATGGTAAGGGCTGTTGGTATCCAATATCCAGTCAGTAATATCACAAATAAAAAAATTGCAAGGAGTTATTATATAAATATCTTATCCAGCAATAACTTGCTTTTTTCTCAGCCTGTTTGAATTCAGGGAGGTAATGTACTAAAAATAGTTTCTCTTCTAGTGCCCTCGCTTCTTGCAAAAGAAGCATTCAGCTTGACTTTTATCGACCTTTACTTTCTTGGTCTGATCCTGCATAAATGTCTCGACCTGAACTTCCACCTTCTTACTCTTCTTATTCTTGTTCCTCTTTCCTTTCTTAAAGGATCGAGAACTAGAAGAAGACCCCCCCACTATGTTCACCGACTCCTTGTGGAGCTAATGATCCTTCTCAAAGTTTTGAAGTAACCCTAGTAACCCATTGTAGTTTACTTCAGGCATTGTCATTTTGTAATGAGTAAGGAATGGGAGAAAAGATTTGGGCAATGAGTTTAAAATTGCATCTTTTCCTAGCTGCTCGTGCAAGAAAAAACCAAGCATGCTCAAACACTTCATCAAATTGATCATGTATAGTATAAAATCAGTGACAGAAGCTCCATCCCTTATCTTGGCATTAAAGATGGCATAACTAGTCTTATGCCTCTCAACATCATCGGGTGTGCCAAAAGACTCGTTCAACACTTGAAGCATATCTTCTGGCTGAGCAGACTCAAATCTATGACTAAACTCATCGCTCATGACTACCAGCATGATACAATGCATCATGGTTCAGTCATTGAGCCACTTCTGATAAGTATCTCAGACAGTTCCATGTGTATAAGAACTAGATCTTGGGTTTCAAGACTAGATCTTAAAACTTTTTCTAGATCAACAATAGAAGAATCAAAATTAATCTAATTAATTTTAAATATCAGATAGTTCCTAGATCTAAGATCATATTATCTGATTATTACATAAAATTTAAATCTAAAATCAAAAATAAACAAGAAGGAAAGGTTGATCACATCAACCTAGATCTACACAACATCTCATGCATGTATGAAAAATAATAGATCAGATCTATTACCTGAGTAAGTTAGATGTTCTAACTCATTGATCCGGGCTTGAGGATGAAGTTACAAGCCATACACAAGTTCAGCCTCTAGGAGTCATCCACACGAGCCCATGATCACGATCAGAAATCCAGATGTTGGAAATCAACACAGTATGCTAGTACTATGCTGATCTTTTTTTGATGGTTGATCAGATGCCTCCTTTCTTCTAGATTGGACTCTTCCAAAGTGAAAAAGGAGGAGAAGAGGTTTTATATGTGATACACTCTCAGAAACCCAAGGAAGAAGGAAGGGAAGAGATGAACATAGCAACCCTAGAAGAAGATCCTCTTCTTATTCTCTTTACTCTCACATAGACACCTAGATTTGTGTCCATTGAAACTCAACACCCAAAGGTTATATCTCCTTGATTTTCACACACCTCAAAGCACTCTCAAGGGTCTATAACCCATGAAAATTTCATGCCAAAATTCGTTCAAAATATATAAGAAAAGAAGAGTCCTTGTCTAGGTCAAATACTAGACAAGGAAAGGTCAAACAGGGCAAGTCAAGGGGCGCCCAACTCTTGGGCGCCTCCTTCATAATTTTTAGCATGTACTAGCAAGAAAAGGTGCACAAGAAAAGGGGTTTATCATGTGGAATAAGAGAGAAATTAATTGAGAGAAGGGGTAGCACCCTTTGGGAAGAGTTTGGGTTTGTTAGGATTCTATCTCATAGAATCCAATATTAAAATAAACTCCTTTGACTTGGTCTTCTATTCAATTACCATATGAGAAAGAGTGAGAGAGAGGGAGCATACATGAAGAATAGAAAGAAAATGATTTTTCATGAAAAATACTAAATAAATAGGCATGGGGGGCATTGGGACTAAGGTGGTGCAAGGAGGAATCCTAGTCTTACTAGGATTCTATCTATGACTTGGTTAAAGTGGTTTCTTAAATTAAATTAAACCAAAATCAACTAAACCAAATTAAATTAGGTTCTAACCCAATTAATGGTTCGATTAAATTAGATTTAATTCTAATTTAATTTTCTTATCAAATTAGAAAATTGGGTTGACCTAAGTCCTAGTTAGACTAGGACTAGTTTTTCCTTGCACTTGACTTATCAAATAAGTCAATTAGACTTGATCCAATCAAGTCCAAACTAAATCTAATTAAATTATATTTAATTAGACTTAATCTCAATCCTTTGGTTTAATCAAATTAAGTCAATTAGCAATCAAATTACTAATCAATCCTCCTGCAACACTTGCACTAGATTAAACATTAATTGTATTGATTGTTTAACCCTAGAATGATTCTCAATCATTGATCAACCATTCGATCAGATCATGAGCTCTAATATGTGTGACCTCAAAGGTCCGAACCTAAGCTGATAGCATAGAAATAAATTTCTATATCAATCAAAGTGACCATCTAGCAATGATATCTAATGGCTGGATAGGTTGAATGTTTAGAACACCATCCTTAGAACCCATGCGGATATAGTTTCCATATAATTCATCTCCTTAACCAAAATGCTCGTAGGATACCTCAGAGTTCAACTATCAACTCTGATCAGATTGTCCACATTATATTTCAAAATATCAAATCCATCTAATGGATTATCTTGGCCAAGGTTTCGCTATATTGAAAAATAGTAATACATTCTTCTCCAACTCTTGAAGTGGTCAATTCCATCTTGATCACATGCCAACTTCATAAGTACTTGACTTTGCCCAGAAGCTTTTCGTTACTATATTAGAAATTCAGTTAGTCTGGTACCAAAGCATAGTGAGTTGCTTGCAAGTCACTGAGGTGATCTTAGATCTAAGGAACACTTATATCGATATCCCATCAGAGACATCCTCAATAGTAGAATGCTCTGAAGTTGGTCATATTCAATGATGATGTACCCATACATCTCATCTATATGCCATACCAGTATCTCCACACTCCTTGGTTAAGAGGACAACCAACCCATATGGCATACGGCGACCTATGCTCGATAGACACTGTCGTCCTATTTAACAGCCTATCATTTGGTCCTAAACTGATTTAAGGACTAATCAATAAATTCTCTCTTTATCGAAACTAAATAGTCCTAAAGACTTCATCACAAAAATGGAGTTCGTTAGAAAATGAAGACTTATAATGAAAAAGATGCTAAAATATTTTATTTATCAATGATCAATTACATATACAAAGTAGCTCAACCGTTAACAAGCTAACGATTGGATTTTAGGACATAATTTCTAACTACTCTCACTTGTCCTGAAGCCACTTGGCATAGTATCTAATACCCATCTTCAACTTATGGTTGTTGAACTCCTTGATTGTTAGGGCTTTAGTGAAGGGGTCTGCTAGGTCCTTCTTTTCGTTAATCTTCTAAAGGTCAACATCACCATAATCCATGATCTCACGGACTAGATGGAAGAGGTGCAGAATGTGCTTTATCCGCTGATGTGCCTTCGGTTCCTTTGCTTGAGCTATGGTGCTAGTGCTATCGCAATAGAGCAGGACTGGATCATCAATGGAGGATGCTACTCTAAGCTCGATGATGAACTTTCACAGCCATACAACTTCCTTTGCTACATCTGATGCTGCCATGTACTTTGCTTCGCAAATAGAGTCTGCCACTGTATGCTGCTTGAAATTTTTCCAGCAGATGGCTCCATCATTTAGAGTAAAGATATACCCCGACATGCTTCTACTATCATCATGGTCAGATTGAAAGCTGGAGTCTGTAAACCCCACCAATTTTAGATCTGACTCACCATAAACCAACCATTGGTCCTTAGTATTTCTCAAATACTTAAGGATGGTTTTAACCACCTTCCCATGATTTTCTCCAGGGTTAGACTGATATCTACTCAATACTCCTAGTGTGTATGCCACGTCTGGTCTCGTACATGTCATTGCATACATGATAGATCCCACTACCGAAGCATATGGGATTCTACTCATATGCTCTCTCACTTCAGGAGTTGTCGGACAATCCTTCTTAGAGAGTGGAATTGCTTGACCTATCAGAAGATAGCTCTTTTTAGAATTCTCCATGCTGAACCTCTTCAGGATAGTTTCTATGTACGTGGACTAGGATATACCAAGCATCCTTTTAGATCTATCCCTATAGATCTTCATCCTTAGAATGTAGGATGCTTCACCCAAGTTCTTCATGAAGAACTATGATGACAATCATATTTTTATTCCCTATAGTGCGGGGATGTCATTTTTGATTAAGAGAATGTCATCCATGTACAAAATAAGGAATACCACTGCTGGACCATTTGCCCATTTGTAAATGTAAGGTTCTTCTCCATTCTTAATGAAGCCATATGTTTTGATTACTTTATCAAAATGCATGTTCCATCTATGAGATGCTTGCTTCAATCCATAAATGGATCTCTAAAGCCTGCACACCTTGGACTCATCTGTGAATATGAATTCCTCAAGTTGTATCATATACACCTCTTTGATCAGCTCTCCATTTAGGAAAGCTATCTTCACATCCAACTGTCAGATCTCATAGTCCAGGTGGATAGCTATTGCAAGCATTATCCAAATAGATTTGAGCATTGCCACTAGGAAAAATGTCTCATCATAGTCAATACCATAACATTGATGATACATCTTAGCAACCAGATGGGCTTTATAGGTCTCCACCTTTCTATCTGCGCCTCTTTTCCTTTTAAATTCTCATTTACATCCAATGGATTTAACCCCTTCAGGTGGGTCAACTAATGTCCATACATCATTGACCTTCATTGAATTCATTTTGGATCTCATGGCTTCTAGCCATTTCTCAGAGTCGGATCTCTGCATAGGATCCATGTAAGTGATCAAATTCTTATCGTTCTCATTGAGTTAGATGGGATCACCATCCTAGGCCAAGAACCCATAGTATCTGTCTGGATGGCAAGGTACTCTACTAGATTGGCTTAATGGTGTAGGTTCACTAGGCTTCGGATCTGATCTGATCAAATCCAACTCAGGTTTAGTATTCTATGTCGGACTTTCTACTTGTTGAACTTCATCAAGTTCAACCTTAGAGGCAACAGTTCCTTCAATAAGGAACTCTTTTTCCAAAAAGATTATCCTAAGACTGACGAACACCTTTTGTTTATCAACATGATAGAAATAGTATCCTTTGGTCTCTTTTGGGTATCCTATAAATGCGCACTTATCATACCAAGGTCCAAGTTTATCTATAATTAATCATTTGACATAAGCTGGATACCCCCAGACTCTGAGGTGTGAAAGTGCTGGCTTACATCCTGTCCATATCTCATATGGAGTTTTAACCATAGATTTACTTGGAACCCTATTTGAAAGATAGCAAGCTAATTCGAGTGCACATCCCTAGAGGGATTTTGGCAAGCTGGCAAAACCCATTATGGATCGGACAATGTCTAATAGAGTTCGATTCCTCCTTTCAGATACGCCACTATGCTATGGTGTTCCTAGAGGAGTCCATTAGGAGAGAATCCCATTCTCTCCTAGATATGTGAGAAACTCACTGGAAAGGTATTCCCCTCCTCGATTAGATCGAAGAGTTTTAATACTCTTTTCAGTTTATTTTTCTACTTTACTTTAGAATTATTTGAACACTTCAAAAGAATCCAACTTATGTTTCATCAGATAGATATATTTGGATAGATCATCTGTGAAAGTGATGAAGTAGATATATCCACCTTTGGCACTTGTGCTCATGGTCCATATACATCAGTATGTACTAGACCTAAGAGCTCAATGGCTTTCTCACCTTTTCTAGTAAAAGGTAACTTGATCATTTTACCAAGAAGATAGGATTCATAGGTTCGAAGTGATTCATAATTACTAAGTTTGAGGATACCCACTTAAGCCAACCTGCTTATCCTGTTCTTGTTTATATGACCTAGCCTACAGTGTCATAAGTAGATACCAATCACATTATCTAGTCTAGGATGTTTGCCAGCTGAATAGACTATATTAATAGGTTGTAATAATATATATACACCATTATTCAATTATTCATAGAAAGCAGTAACACCATTCACAATGACATTACAAACTCATTTTTTTATTGAAATTTCATAATTGTTCATGGCAAAAAGGCCTATAGAAATGATATTTAAAAAGAAACTAGGACAGAAATGACAATCACTAAGAACAATGGTATGAGATTCAAATATAAATTTCAAAATTTCTAAAGCTAGAACAAGAACTAATTTTCCATCTCCAACATTCAGGAATCTTTCACCTTGCTTGAATCTTCTATGGACCTGCAACCCCTACAATGAATTGCAAATATGATAAGGACTTTCAGTATCCAATAGCCAGTCAGTAATATCATAAATAGAGAAATTATAAGGAGTTATCATATAAATACCATGTCCAGCAATAGCTTGCTTCTTCCACTACCTATTCGAGTTCAGAGAGGCAATGTACTGAGGATAATTTCTCTTCCAGAGCCCCTGCTTCTTGCAAAAGAAGCATTCAGCTTGACTCTTATCGGGCTTGATTTTTCTAATCTAGTCCTGCATAGATGTCCTAATATGAACTTGCACCTTCTTAGCTTTCTTCTTCTTATTCTTCTTTTCTTTTCCAAAGGGCCAAGAACGAGAAGATAAACCTTCCACTAAGTTCACTGACTCCTTGTGAAGCTAGTGATCCTTCTCAAGATTCTGAAGTAACCCCAGTAACCCATGGTAGTCAACTTCAGACTTTGACATTCTATAATGTGTAAGAAATGGGAGATAAGACTTGGAGAGCGAGTTTAGTATTGCATCTTTTCCAAGCTGTTTATGTAAGAAAAAGTCGAGCTTGCTCAAGCGCTCTATCAACTCAATCATGTAAAGTACATGATCAGTGATAGAGGCTCCATCCCACATTCTAGCATTGAAGATAGCATAACTAGTCTTGTGCCTCTCTACATCATCGAGTGTGCCAAAGGAATCCTCCAATACTTGAAGCATGTCCTTTGGCTGAGCCATCTCAAATCTATGACTGAACTCGTTGTTCATCACAGCCAGCATAATGTAGTGCACTATAGTTCGATCACTGAGCCACTTCTGATAAGTATCTCTGATAGTTCTACATGCATTTACAGCTGGCTCCTCAAGTGTATTGATAAGTACCATAAATTTACCTATAAAAGCATAAATTTATCAATTAATTTATATTTATTTTTATGAATTAATAATTAATTAATACATATTTTTAAAAAATTTATATTTTTATTTATTAAAAAATTAATTAAAAATAAATAAAAATAAAAAAATAAAATTTTATCATCAATGGAAAGAGCTCATTTTTTTTTGTCACAATGAAATAAATTTGAAGCAAATCAGAGCTAAAATAAACTAGTTATGATTTTTTTAAAAAAAAATTAAAATAAAAAAGAAAAATGGCTCAGCCGGCTCTGCTAGCCAAGCCAAGCCATCAAAGCCGACTCAGCCATAGAAGCCATCAATCGATTCATGATTTAGGCGTAGACCGCCAGCTCAGTAGAAACTGGCGAATCACGGAGCGATACGTGGTGGACCTAGACCCTTAAAGGGTTTACAGAAAATCTATCATGGCTCACAGGGCATTTTGGACTTTTCACTCGATGACAAGAGGTGCTGATTCATTACGGTGTATGGTGCAGTCGATCTTTGCGGTCTATGGGAACAGTAAAGATGCGATCGGATGGATCCGGTTGATTGCGGTCAAGATTGAATGGTGGAGGAAATTTCCTACTTTGATTCAGCTACAGACTTCATGCGGATCACCATTGGATGGCAGCACTCACATCTGACTCAAATCCAATGGTCCAGAATGCTCCTGATGGTGATCAGGACTCCCAACATGCGATCAACGGTCAGAATTTAATCCAACCTAATCTGGATCAATACACATCCGATTTTGATGATTTTTGGTCTGTTAGATTTCTATTGAACGGCTAGATTTCACCGAACTTCACCAAATTCATATTAAAGCTATTTTAATCTGAATTTTACTTGAATTTCTTCCTATTTTGATGATTAAAAAGGCTCTTTGTCCCATATTGTCTAGAAGAAAATCCTCCACCCCTCCTAGCTCTATAAATAAGACCCCAGGCTTCCAGAATTCATAATCTTCAGTCAAGGTGAAGCTTTGGTATAGGGTAGAGCCAGGTTTTAGATTAGAGGCTGCTTCAAAGCAATGGATGTCGAGAAGAAGAGCTGGCTTCTACACCATCCTTCTGCGAATGCCGATCCAAGATCAAAGATCAGCCTGTTTTAATTTTTTTTTCTTTTTTTTATGTATTTAAATTATAAACTTTTTAATTAATGTAATATTTATTTTTATGCTCTTTAATTTCATGCTCTTTATTTTTATTGCAATTTAATTTCTACACTTTAATTATTATTTTTTATTTTATTGCAAGTTGATGCTAAGATCTAACTAATTGATCTGAGTACCAAGTCTAAATTTCTATACCTTTTAATTTTTGCTTTTTATTTTCCGACTTCACTTTTGATTTCAAAACTCTTTTATTTTCTTTTTCTTTTGTAAAATCAAAGATTTCAAATCTAAAAATACTACCTTCCCTGTAGATTCGATCTAACTCACTGTTATCTACGTATTCTTAATTATTTTAAGAAGTTGGATTAAATTAATAAACATGGTGTCTTAATGACAACATCACATTCTTATCAAGTTTTTGGCACCATTGTCGGAAAGGCATGGACATTAAATTTTTGATCTTTTTAATTTTTCTATAAATAAATTATAAATAAAATTTTTATTTTCTTATAAATATTGCTTTCTAACTTTTTTATTTTGCAGAAAAAGAGGTTAAAGAATAAAAAAAATCAGGGCAAGGAACAAATCATTCAATTTTGCTTGGTGAGATCAATCCTAACCCTAGTCCTCTTTCCTTTTTATTTATTTATTTATTTACTTTATTTTTAAATTAATTTAAAAAATATCCATGTAAACCTAATTAAAAGGTTCATGATAGGATTAGAAATCCTAACTATTTAGAGCATGCATCATATTAGTTTTATTTTTATTTTTTCTGGTGATTGCTGGAGGTAAGGTAAGCCTTTCAGAATTCAATTAGTTGCATGCATCTAGTTTAAATTGCATAGAATCCCTTATCTGAATTTTTTTTTTTTGCATATCATATTAAATCAAATTAAGGATAACACCTAATTAAACAAGATAAAGTGAAGATTTCATCATTCTTTCTTGGCCCACAAACAACCAACCAGCATCCTGCATTGACCTAAGCCTTTAATTTTAAAATCAGTTAGACATCAGCCCTAGGAGCTCGAGCTCAATAGGACAAGAAACCTTAAGAGTTGAACCTGATTAGGGTTAGTCAATTTGACTGATATTTAGAAAAGTGGTTCAGGGATGACCGGGTCTGAAGGAAGGTGATTTCTAATTGATTTCATTAGCTTATCTGGCCAAGCATAATTAGTGTTTAAGACAAGCAATGGGGGAACTCCCACCAACCTTATACTTACCTAGCCAGTTGATTGGCTAATCTTATGCTTGGAGGGCTTGAAGGTAACCTTGGCAGTTAGAAGCTGTCTAGATCTAGGATAATCCTTAGTCAGGATTGATTGACCAACTTGATTACTAACCAACATTATCACTAATTAAAACTAATTCTTCTCTCTCTTCTTAGCTCTAGAACTCTTTAGGATCTTTTCTTTAGAACTTTTATTTATTTCTTCTTTTTTTTCCTCTTCAAAAATAAAATAAAATAATAATTAAATTAAAATTAAATTAAATTAAATTAAACTAACTAAAAAAATATTAAAAATTATAATTAAATTAAATTAAATTAAAAATAATAATTTAAATAATTTAAAAAATAATAATATAATAAAATAATTATATATATAAATTCTAAAAAAATTTAAAAAAATTTTGAACCATACATTAGTGTTACACTAATACATGCACAGTAGGAAATCGCTTTTTCTGATTTTGTTGAACTTAACTGAATGGTTGATTCATATTAAACCTGATAATCAAATGGCTAACCTAAACCTAATAGTCCAAAAATTAGATAAAGTTGACCTTCTTGCCTAGAAATTAGATCAACTCCTAATCCTAGGTCAACAATCTTCTGCACAATTCACATCACCTTCTAATTATCAAGAGTTTTATTCTATTTATGCCAGCCTAACCCATCATGTGAATAAATGTCCTATTACTGCACAGTTTTCATATATTATCCAAGAATAAGTTAAAGCTGCTCAAGGTTACTCCAAATTGATTAGTGACCCATTTTCAAATTCATATAATCCAGATTAGAGCAACCACCATAATTTTTCTTGGACATCCTAATAGACTCAGGCTCAGATCCAAATTTCACCTATCCAAAACTATCAAAATAGGTCCCAATACCAAAACTATACCTATAATAATGGTCAGTCTAGTCAATTTACCCAACCATCATATAATAATCAGCTATCATACTCACCTCCTCAACAGACCAATCTAGCTGATGATAGATTTAACCAACTTCAATAATTAATTCTGAATCAACAACAATCGATCTTGACTCAACAAGAATCTATTGTCAAGCTAGAAGCTCAAATAGGATAATTAGTTGAGTCTAACATGATGAGAGAATTAGATCAAATACCGAGCCTACCAATTTCAAACAACCCATCTAATGTCTACCAACCACTTGGATCAAGTTATCAATTTAATGTCTCACTTAAGAATCTCCAATTTGAGAATGCCAAAGTAATTCCTAAACTTAAAAGCTATAAGATTCTTATGAACCCATACCAAGATCAGGTGAGAGAGGCTAGTACTGATGCTAGCCAAAATAAAAATTTAGAGAAACAAGTTAGTACGGAGACTAACCACATAGAAGAATCTAAGCCCAGAACTAGTACTGATGTTGGTTTCAGTTTAAATAAAATAGACAGAAAAAAAGAGAATAGATGATTTACCCAAGACTTATAAACCTAATATCCTATTCCCTTCAACCCTAGAAGCCGGTTCTTCTTACAAAAATCAAGAGGCATGTAATGAAGTATCAATGGAGTTGTTTAAGTAAGATCACATTAATTTATCTTCAGAATTAAACCCATCTTTAGACATTCTTCCAGTACCCAGTGCATTAAACTTAACTCCTAATTCAAAACTCAATTCATGAGTATTTTAGAAGAACAAATAGGAGAAATTTTTAATAAACATGGGTTTGAAAATGGGGTCACAAATTATGTCCCTAAAATTAACAACAATTATATCAATAAAGGAATAAGAAATTATCTTCATGAGATTGGCAATCCAAAACTATTGGAATTTATTAATTCAATATTTGACATAGGATAGTTAAGCTGCATTGTGTCTAACTGAAGACAGTAAACTTAGTGCTTATTGGGAGGCAATCCAATATTTAGTTTTCTTGCATCTAATTTTAGTTTATTTTCTTTTTAGGATAATTTGAATAAGTTGGAGGGAGAGCCTAAATTTTTAAACGGCATGTGCTAGACCATATACATTGAGTCAGGTGTATTCTTTCATGTTCTTTATTACACTCTTTATTTTTTTTCTCCATTGAGGATAATGTCGATTAAGTTAGGAGGAAGAAACATAAAAATTTTTAAATTTTAAGTCCTTGAAAAAGTTAGTATTTAGTATTTAGACACCTGATTATGCTTAAGAATCGAATTAAACTAAGAATTTTTAAAAGAAAATTGATGCACAGATCAAAATCTGTGAGATATTGAGGAATCAAGTATTAAGAAAATCTAATAAAGAGTTAAGTCTAGAACATAAAAAGCTTTTTCTTTGAGCATTTCTAATTTTTTCTACTAGCATCAAAGAAAAGTCTACTTTTTATGGGCTTGTGTAGGGTAACTATACGTTTCTTCATAAAAAAAATTTAAATAAAATAGTTTCTAAGTACTTCTCACTAAGTAACCAGACCTCTTTGCCTAAGCAAGCATTGAGTTTCGCATCAAAAGGTGGGAAGGACGAAGAAGCTCATTGTAAAGCTACTCTTAACTCGTAGCTTGTTTGATTCAAGCTAATAAGCCTGAGATGATTCTATTCCTAGTGTCCTAAAGCCAACTGATTTGAAAGTCATTGGCCCAAGACTCGCTACATGGATCAAATAGAAAGCTTAAGGGATTAAGGCATTCATTAGTGGTACAATGTTAAAAAAATTTAAAAAAAAAAAACAACAACAACAACATTGGTTTTCCACCGAGTAACCGGGTCCCGTTGCCTAAGTAAGCAATGATATTCATATAAAAAAGTGGGCAATATGAAAATAAAAATCAATAAATGAAGGATGGAAGTAGCAATACACTTATCTATATGAAAGTTTAAATAAATCAGAGATAAAGATGGGATAATTTAGAAAAATTTAAAAAAAATTAATATTTTTTACTTAATTTTTCTATTGATAAGTATTAATATCCCAATAATATGTCTCACTTAAGCTCTACTGAATATCAATAACCATTTTGAAAATTGCTTTAATAAAATTTGAAACTCTAAAGTTAAAAGGTATTTAAAGCTAAATTTTTTCTTTACTCGAGGACGAGCAAAGCTTAAGTTGAAGGGTATGATAAGTACCATAAATTTACCTATAAAAGCATCAATTTATTAATTAATTTATATTTATTTTTAAGAATTAATAATCAATTGATACATAATTTTGAGAAATTCATATTTTTATTTATTAAAAAATTAATTAAAAAATAATAAAAATAAAAAAATAAAATTTTATTATCAATGGAAAGAGCTCTTTTTTTTATCATAACAAAATAAGTTTGAAGCAAATCAAAGCTAAAATGGACTAGATATGAATTTTTTTAAAAATATTTAAAATAAAAAAGGAAAATAGCTTAGTTGGCTCTATAAGCCAAGCCGTCAAAGCCGACTCAGTCGCAAAAGCCATCAGCCGATCTACGATCCAGGCATAGACTACCAGCTCAGCAGAAACCGACTAATCATGGAGCAACACATGATGGACCTAGACCCTTAAAGGGTTTACAGAAAATCTATTATGACTCACAGAGCATTTTGGACTTTTCACTCGGTAACAGAAGGTGTTGATTCATTGTGGTGTACAGTGTAGTCGATCCTTGCGGTTTATGGGAATAATAAAGGCACGATTGGACGGATCCGGTTGATTATGGTCAAGATTAGACGGTGGAGAAAATTTTCTACTTTGATTCAGCTACAGACTTCACACGGATGCCATCGAATGGCAGTGCTCACATCTGACTCAGATCTAATGGTCCAGAATGCTTCCGACGATGATCAGGACTCCCAATGCGAGATCAATGGCTAGAATTTAATCCGACCAAATCTGGATTGTTACACATCTGATTTTGATGATTTTTGATCCATTGGATTCCTATTGAACAGCTAGATTTCACCAGACTTCACTATTAAAGCTATTTTAATCCAAATTTTACTAGAATTTCTTCCTATTTTGATGATTAAAAAGGCTCTTTATTTCACATTGCCTATAAGAAAATCCTCCACTCCTCCTAGCTCTATATATAAGATCCCAGGCTTTGAGAATTCATAATCTTCAGTCAAGATGGAGCTTTGGTATAGGGTAGAGTCAGGCTTTGGATTAGAGGCTGCTTCAAAGCAACGGATGCCGAGAAGAAGAGCTGGCTTCTACACCATCTTTCTGCTAATGCCGATCCAAGATTAGAGATCAGCCTATTTTAATTTCTTTTTTTTATGTATTTAAATTATGAACTTTTTAATTATTGTAATATTTATTTTTATGCTCTTTAATTTCATACTCTTTATTTTTATTATAATTTAATTTTTATACTTTAATTATTATTTTTTATTTTATTGCAAGTAGATGCTAAGATCTAACTAGTAGATCTTAGTACCAAGTTTAAATTTCTGCACCTTTTAATTTTTGCTTTTTATTTTTCGACTTTACTTTTGATTTCAAAACTCTTTTCCTTTTCTTTTATAAAATCAAAGATTTCAAATCTAAAAACACTACCTTCTCTGTGGATTCGATTCAGCTCACTGCTATCTACGTATTCTTAATTATTTTAAGAAATCAGATTAAACTGATAAATACGGTGTCTTAATGACAACATCGCATTCTTATGATGCATCATCCATTATCACATGTAGGATGCATTCATGCTCCAGGACAGTCTTTAACTTTCAGTACCAACTACCAAAGTTGGGTCCCACCAACTTATCATTGTCCAACAATGATCGGAGTGATAGAAAAGTGGCTATATCTGCACAAAGAAAAACCATAACCTAATTAGTAATTGATTCATTAAACCTAAAGATTTAGACTTTTAGTCAAAAGGTTCTTCCACTATTTTATTCAAATTGGTAGCCTCTACCTCCAATTCGAGGAATTATCCTAATTTCTTAGTGGGTACCAAAATCAACATAGACTGCACACGAGCCCAACTTTGGTTGGCCAACACATGTACATCTAAGGATAGATTCATCACCAATTATTTCTCTAAACAACTTCTAGTAATTAAATTTTGCCCCAGCCCCTAATCAGTTGGCTTTGGCCTTCTCAGAAAAGGATCCAGTTAGGTCCAACCATTAACATGACCATACTATTATTCCTACGGCTGCTCGGAGCCATAGTCGTAGATCCAATCTCTTGCGTTAACCTGGATGTTAATCCAGCAAATTGAAGAAGATCTAAGAAAGATGAGAGAAGCTAGGGTTTTGGTGTTGGAATCAGAGAGAAGAGAGAAGAGAGTTAGGGAGAAAAGCTCAATTGTATTCACTTCTATTATAAAAGTTACAATGTCCTGGTTTATATACCCTAAAGTTCTCATATGAATCCTAATAAACCATAGCTTAAAAACTCCCTTAGGCTAACCCAATACATGAAAGCACTCACCGAGCCCAAGTCTCACATGCTCTTATCCCCTGGATCTAATCCCAGCCCATACATGAATTAGCCCCCTTAAGACCTTTCAAATCAGGCCTTAACACCCCTAGAATCAACCTAGACCCTAGCCCAAAACAGACCCTCGCATAACTCTACCCGCATATTAAGTCGGCTCAGTCTCAGCACTGAGCCGGCTAAGTTTTACTAGGTTGGCTCAATCTAAAATTGAGCCAACCCAGTTCTGTGCCGTGCCTACAGTCCCCAAACTCAACCTTTCTATTTTGCCTATACTCTGAAACTTAGCCGACCCAGTTTTGGATTGAGCCGACTAACATGTAGAAAATATCCTTTCTGCAGTCTTGATTCTCTGACTTTGGTTCCTTGCTCCATCTTGAATCCCAGATCTCCAAAGCGCCAACCAAGCCCCTTAAGGCCCTCAATATCCGAACCTCAAGCCCGTGGAGAGCTACATACCACCTCCACCCTAAAATAACTCCTGTCCTAGCCCTAGGACCACACCTATCCTAGCCTCTCCGGAGCCCTCACCCTGTCTCCACCCATGGCCTCCCAAGGCTTGGGAGCACCACACCACCTATAAATTTCATCTTGGTGTGCTCAAGACTTGGCACACCTGGCAACATCCTCCTGCATGATCCTACTATCCCTGCATATCCTAATAGCCCCTCGTCTTCACCTTGCCACTACCATTCTTCTTCAACTACTGAGCTCCCTTTGATGCCTTCGGGATGACTGCCTCCACCGCTGAAGTCCTTGGCTTATTTCTCTACACCACCTTTGGAGTTGTAGGTATCCTTCTACTTGACAGCTGCATCACTTATCTTGAACTTCACTAGAGATCATGCAATGTTCCTTTATCGGCACTCGCCGCATATCCTGATGCTCCATCTGACACTATCCCCTCAAAGCCATGCCTATCTCCCTACACAATCCTCTCCACCTAGATCTGTACAGCCCCAACACTGATGCTAGGATATACGTCCTCCCTCTGCACCCCTCTGCTCTGAACTCGTGTCACAGCTTCCTCCACTCATGAAGCCACCTCTGCCCAGTGCTCCACTTGGAGCTGAAGTTCCCTTGATGCCGCAGAACCTGACTCTATCTCCAAGTCCCTCGAGGCCAACCACCCAACACTGCACCACCGGGCCTGCTATTGTACCTCAAACATCATCGCTGCCCCTTCGGACCCTCTGCACTCTGCAGACCTATCCAAAATCATTTCAGATACACTGCACCCTGCAGGCTCCTCTGAGACCACGAAAATTTCATCCGAATCTTCACTTTCAGTGACTATACTAATGGAATCCGAGCTTTCTCCTTTCTTGCACTTCTTCCAAAGTGGACACTCCCACTTAAAGTGTCCTACTTCTTCACACTTGAAGCATCTCTTGGATCCCTTGCTGCTCCTCTATTTATCCTTCTTTTCTTTCCTGTGCTTCTCTAAAACCATAAGACTCTCCTGAAAGACCTCCCTCTTCGTCATCCATTTCTGCTGCTCATTGGACCTGAGCATTGATATGATCTCCTCGTACACTAGTGTCTCCTTACCATATAGCAAAGTTGTCACTAACGGATCGAAGCTCCTGGATAGCGAACACAGCAACAATAAACTCTTGTCCTCCTCTTCTAAACCCACCCCTATATTGAGCAAGTCCATACTCATCCGGTCGAACCGCTGAATATGCCCTGCAACATCCTCATCCTCCTATATCCGAAGGCTATATAGTTGCTTCTTCAGCATCAACTTGTTGCACAAGTTCTTTTCCATGTACAACTGCTACAACCTCAACCATAATCCCTTGGGTGTTCTCTCCTCCAACACACCATACAAAATCTCATCCACCAAATAAGCCATAATCGTTGTTGATGCCCTTTTCTCCAAGGACACCCACTCCTTATTTGTGATCTTCTCTGGCCTATCTTTCAAGGCCAAATCCAATCTCATCTGAATCAGCAGATCCTCCATCCTTACCATCCACATCGTGAAACTTTTCTTTCCATCAAACTTCTCTAATCCTACCTTTAACCCACTATTTTCCATGATCAATCTGAATCAAATAATAGCAAACAGATAGATCTGAGAAATACCTTGACTAGGAATGATGGACAGCAGTCCTGTGATCTCTTTCTTCCTCACGAAGCCTGGAGAAAGCCTTTAGATCTAAATCTCGCTGTTGATCTCTGCTAAAAATTGATCTTCTTCCTCTTTCATGCTCAACCAGATTCTGATATCAATTGTTGTTTCTACGGCTGCTCGGAGCCACAGTCGTAGATCCGATCTCTTGCGTGAATCAGGACGTTAATCCAGTAAACTAAAAAAGATCTAAGAAAGATGAGAGAAGCTAGGATTTTGGTGTTGGAACTAGAGAGAAGAGAGAAGAGAGTTAAGGAGAAAAGCTCAATTGTATTCACTTCCATTGTAAAAGTTACAATGTCCTGATTTATATACCCTAGAGTTCCCACATGAACCCTAATAAACCATAGCTTAAAAACTTTCTTAGGCTAACCCAATACATGAAAGCACTCACTGAGCCCAAGTCTCACATGCTCTCATCTCCTGGATCTAGTTCCAATGCATACATGAATTAGCCCCCTTAAGATCTCTCAAACTAAGCCTTAAGATTCCTAGGATCAACCTAGACCCTGGCCCAAAATAGATCCTGGCATAACTCTATCCACGCACTAAGTCGGCTCAGTCTCAGCACTGAGCCAGCTAAGTTTTAGTAGGTCGGCTCAATCTGAAATCGAGTCGGTCCAGTTCTGTGCCATGCCTGTAGTTTCGAAACTCGATCTTTCTATTTTTCCTGTGCTTTGAGACTTAGCCGATTCAATTTTGGACTGAGCTGACTAATCTACAGAAAATATCCTTTCTATAGTCTTGATTCTCTAGTTTTGATTTCTTGCTCCATCTTGAATCCCAGATCTTTGAAGCACCAACCAAGTACCTTAAGGCCCTCAATACCTAAACCTCAAGCCCGTGGAGAGCTACATGCTGCCTCCACCCTATGACAACTTTTATCCTAGTCCTAAGACCACACCTATCATAACCTCTTCGGAGCCCTCACCCTGGCTCCATTCGTAGCCTCCCAAGGCTTAGGAGCACCACACCACCTACACATACTTGGTCCATCCAACTAATGAATGATCAGGCCCAACTTTGGTTGGCCCACCTAACCATCATTTAGAAAGATGTATCCAAGATATCATATAATGAATGATAATATCATCAATCGATAAGTACCAGGCCTTTGGGCCTCCAATGATTATCCAACTAATGGATCCATTATCATCCACTTTAATGGGTGGTTGCGATCCAGTTATCATATAACTATTTTATTTTAGGGATCTAATAATTTTAGAAAATTTAATTTAAAGATGAGGAAAAGTCAGATGAACCTGCTTATCATGATCCATCTACTAACTTCACCAAGTCAGCTTAAGGGAGACCATTAATAGGCTGGTCTAGGAGCACTTAAATCAGTCAAACTGATTTACCTAGCTGACATGGGTCAACACAAATAGTCAAGTGATCCGATTAAAATATAATTTTACCAAGAGGCCAGGTAAGTTCGATCAGTGGAAGGGTCTGCCAAAGCTTTTCTTAGACACCATCAGAAATGGCCAGATAAGCAAGCTACCAATTAAAGACCACCAGTCTGGTTTACTTTAGATATATTGGTTTCAATTAGATCAACCTAACAGTTCATGCTATACCGCGTAGCCAAGAATCAAGTCCATCTTGGGTCTCGTTAAAGACATGGACTTGACCAACTACAACTATTGTAATTGATCTAGTGAATCCTTAACCTAATCTAAGACAATAATTAATTAGATTTAGTCAATTCTCTAATTAAGTCCATTCTTTAATCTAACCCTAGGTCTAACCCAATTAATGAACCTAATCTCCACTAACCCATTTAACCCAATGTGTTATGATTCATGTCTTAGGATCTTCAATTTATAATCCTAGATCCTAATCAAACAACTTCTTAATTTTTAATTAAGTTTTAGGCTGAGGGTTGGGGTTCGACTTTTTGAAAATAATTTTCATGTTTGTAAAATATTTTTACAACATGGTTCTACTAACCAAGTTACATGTTTGATTCATAATCAATGTGCAGGTAAGAAGAGCATGAAACTACTTTAGATTTAATCTAAACAAGTTCATGTAATTGAAATAATTTCAACATCAATCAATCATAAGTCAACTTAGATAAAATCTAACATATTCATGATGATTAAAATTAGATTAAAATATTTTTAATCAGATCATAAAATTTTTTAGATCTAATCTAAAATTTTATGATCAAAGTTTTAGATCAATACGTACTAAGACAACCTTTTCACTATAGGGGATAAACCTTATAGCAGGATAACCTTATAAGATCAGTCCGTGCAATTTAAAATTTTATTTTTAGATTTAAAATACTTTTAAATAAATTATAAATAATATTAGATCATATCTAATAAATTTATGAATAATATTAGATCTATACGAACTAGGATAATCTTTGCACTGTAAGGGGTAAACCTTACAGTCGGACAACCTTAAAGCAGTTCGTATGATTTAAGATTTTAATTTTAGAATTAAATATCAAATTATTAATTAGATCTAATCTAAAAATAATTTAAGCATGCATCAATAATCATACAATAATTAATCTAACTCTAATACTAATTGAAGGAACCAGATTTAGGATTTCAGGGCTAGATTTTAAAACTTTTTCTAGATCAGTAGTGGAAGACTCAAAATTAATCTAATTAATTCTAAATATCAGATAATCCCTAGATCTAAGACTATATTATATGATTATTGTATGGCATTTAAATCTAAAATAAAAAATAAATAAGAAGAAAAGGTTGATCACATCAACCTAGATCTATACTACATCTCATGGTTGTATAAAAAATAATAGATCAGATCTATTACCTAAGCGAGTTAGACATTCTAACTTGCTGATCCAAGTTTGAGGATGAAGTTGCAAGCTGTACACACGTCCGGTCTCTAGGAGTCATCCACACGAGCCCACGATCACAATCAAAAATTCAGATGCTAAAAATTAGTACAGTATGCTAGTACTGCACTGATCTTTCTTCGATGGTTGATCAGATAACTTCTTTCTTCTAGATTTGACTCTTCCAAAGAGGAGAAGGAGGAGAATAGGTTTTAGATATGAGACACTCTCAAAAAACCCAAGAAAGAAGGAAGGGAAGAGATGAACATAGCAACCCTAGAAGGAGACCCTCTTCTTCTTCTCTTTGCACTCACCTAGACACCTAGTTTTGTATCTATTAAATCACAACGCCCAGAGGATCTCTCTCCCTAATTTTCACACACCTCAAAGCCCTCTCAATGATCTATAACCCACAAAAATTTTAAGCCAAAATTCATTCAAAATATATCAGAAAAAAGGGTTCTTGTCTAGGTCAAATACTAGGCAAGGAAAGGTCAAACAGGGAGAGTCAAGGAGCGCCCAAGTGGGCACCCCCTCCATAATTTTTGGTATGTACCAGTAAGGAAACACACACAAGAAAAGGGGTTTCTTACGTGGAATAAGAGAGAAATTAATTGGGGGAGGGGGCGGCACCTTTTGGGAAGAGTTTGGGTTTGTTAAGTTTCTATCTCGTAGAATCCAATATCAAAACAAACTCCTTCTTTGACTCGGTCTTCTATCCAATTACCATATGAGAAAGAGAGGGAGAGAGGGGGCATACATGAAGATGAGGAAGAAAAGAATTTTTCATAACAAATACCAAAAAAATAGGCATGGAGGGATTTGGGACTAAAAGGTGGCGCAAGGAGGAATCCTAGTCTTACTTGGATTCTATCTATGACTTGGTCAAAGTGGTTTCTTAAACCAAATTAAACCAAAACCAACTCAACCAAATTAAATTAGGTTCTAACCCAATTAATGGTTTGATTAAATTAGATTTAATTTTGATTTAATTTTTTAATTAAATTAGGAAATTGGGTTGACCTAAGTCCTAGTTATATTAGGACTAGTTTTTCTTTGCACTTGACTTATCCAATAAGTCAATTGGACTTGATCCAATCAAGCCCAAATCTCAATCCTTTGGTTTTATCAAATTAAGCCAATTAGCAATCGAATTGCTAATCAATCCTCCTACAACACTTGCACTAGGTTAAACATCAATTGTATTGATCATTTAACCCTAGAATGATTCTCAATCGTTGATCAACCATCCGATTAGATCCTGAACTTTAATATGTGTGACCTCATAGTTTTGAACCTAAGTCGATAGCATAAGAATAAATTTCTATATCAATCGAAGTGATCATCTAGCAATGATATCCGATGGTCGGATAGGTCGAATGTGTAGAACACCATCCTTAGAATCCATGAGGATATAGTTTCCATATAATTAATCTCCTTGATCAAAATGCTCGCAGGACACCTCAGAGATCAACTGTCGACTCTAATTAGATTGTCCACATTATATTTCAAAATATCAAATCTATCTGATGGATTATCCTGGCCAAGGTTTTGCAATATTGAAATACAGTGATACATTCTTCTCCAACTCTTAGAGTGGTCAATTCCAACTTGATCACACACCAACTTCGTAAGTACTTGACTATGCCTAGAAGCCTTCCGTTACTTAATTAAAAATTCAGTTAGTCTGATACCAAAGTACAGTGAGTTGCTTGCAAGTCACTAAGGTGATCTCAGGTCTAAGGAACACTTATACCTATATTCGATCAAAGACATCCTCAACAGCAGAATGCTCTGGAGTTGATCACGTTCAATGATGATGTACCCATACATCTCACCTATATGCCATACCAATATCTCCACACTCCTTAGTTAAAAGGTCAACCAACCTATATGGCATACAGTGACCTATGGTCGATAGACGCTATCATCCTATTTAATAGCTTATCATTTGACTGTGAATTGATTTAAGGACTAATCGATAAATCCTCTCTTTATCGAAACTAAATAGTCCTAAGAACTTCATTACAAAAATGGAGTTCGTTAGAAGATGAAGACTTATGATGAAAAACATGTCAAAGTATTTTATTTATCAATGATCAATTACATATACAAAGTAGCTCAATCATTAACAAGCTAATGATTGGCTTTTGGGATACAATTCCCAACACATTGAGTGCTGGCTCCATAGGTGCCGGATCAATCAGCACGTACAAGATCCATTTATGTTCTAGGATAATCTTCAACTTACAGTACCAGTTATTGAAATTAGATCCCACTAGCTTATCATTGTCTAATAATGATCGGAGCGAAAGGAAAGTAACCATATCTGCACAAAGGAAAATCCAAATCTAATTAATAATTGATTCGTTAAACCTAATAATTTAGACTTTAATCAAAAGATTCTTCCACTATTTTATTTGAATTGATAGCCTTTACCTCCAATTTAAGAAATTATCCTAATTTCTTGGTGGGTACTAGAATCCACATAGACTGCACACAAGCCCAACTTTGGTTGGTCAATCCATGTACATCTAAGGATAGATTCATAATCAATTATTTTCGGTTAGGTCCAACCATTAACATGATCATACTTGATCCATCTAACCAATGAATGATTAAGTCCAACTTTGGTTGGTCAACCTAACCACTATTTAGATAGACATGGCCAAGAAATCATATTATGAATGTTAATTCCATTAGCTAATAAGCACCAAGACTTTGGGCCTTCAATGATTATCAAGCTAATGGTATCATCGACTTAATGAGATGCTATGATCTAGTCATCACCATAACTATTTTATTTTAAGAACTTAATAATTTTAGAGGATTTAATTGATTTGATTTAAAGAAGAGAGAAGAGAACTAGCCTATCTCAATCCTCCAACTGACTTCACCAAGTTAGATCACAAAGGATCTAATTAAAGTTGGCATTAAGAGCTCCTAAATCAGTCACACTAATTTATCTAATTGACATGGGTGAGCCCAAATCACCAAGTGATCTAATCAAAATCTAATTCACTAAGATAGCTAGGTAAGTGAGATCAGTAGAAGGGATATGCCATTAACTCGTTAAAGATCAAAATCAATGCGACTAACTTCCAATTAAAAACTACTGGTTTCGATTGCCAAACTTATCTTAGACACCATCCGGTTCAATAGTTTTAATTAGATTAACCAAGTAATTTTCGATTCGATCGCATAGCCATGAATCAAGTTCATTTGGTCCTCATTAAAGCCATGGACTTGACCAACTACAACTATTGTAATTAAGTCTAAAGAGTCTTTGACCTAATCTAATTCAATATTTGATTAGATTCGATTAATTACTCTAATTTAGTCCATTCTTTTACTTGAAGGAAATTGAGCAGGATTTTTAGCATGCATTTTCAAAACATTTTTAAAATTAAAGCAATAGAAATAAAAATTAATCAAATATTAATCTACTGCATACATTGATATAATCAATTTAAACTCTACTCAGGATCTAGATATGATAATATGTAATTTAAAATTTAAATATGATCAATCAGCAAATCGAATCACTGATTGATATGAGTTCAAAACTCAATACCCATGCACAGATAGCTAATCACCACAATCTAAATCCATCAAATAATGCTCTGGTGTTGCACCACTACCGCACATATTTTTGGCCTCTATGGTTGATCCACACAGAGCTTCTGATCCCGATCAGCCCCACTGTAGTGCTAGCTCCTCATCGGAGCCTTCAATGGTTAATCACAATCGATCCAATTGATCATATTCTTTTTGATCTCCTAGATACTCTAAAAAATAAAAACATGTACTTTGGAGGATAATGAAGTGGTGTGCCAAATTTGGTGGTGATCCAATACTCACAGCACTCGATCTCTCCACCCGAACCCAGATTCCCAAGTCTTGGGTTTCACTTGGCCCAAAAATCCTGACGCACTAAAAATCCTCTCATGCCCTCTCTGTGTGGAGTTTTTCCATGAAACTAGTTTTTATGGAAATATGACTTTTGAATCTATAAACTCTATTTATATCATATCTAAAAATTGAGTATCCTTAGATATTAAAATCAGAAGAGAATAGAGGCATGAAGAAAAAATAAAGTGCTATAGGATTCTACTCACCTTCACTCTAGAATTTTTTTTGCCCAAAACAAATGCCCAATCACATTCAAATTTTTACCATGGAAAGAAAACCCATCAGGCTTCATGCACAAAAATTTTCATAATTTATTGCATGAAAATTAAGTGGAAATTCCATGTAAAGTGGATAGGTTAAGATTGGTTGAACTAGTTTCAACCAACTTCTAGTATTTGAATTCAAATGTGGTCTTATCCTTTTCCAATGCCTCATCCAAGAGGGTGCTGAGTAGAAGGACTATCCTTCTGCATGCTCTCTATTAGAAATTGCCAAAAAAATGTGTGACGAAAAGTTTAGGTAGGCATGGAGAATAGATAAGGAAAAGATTAGGTTTTTCAAATTTCAAACCAACCAAGTTGAATTCAAAATTCAACTTAGTTTGAACTGGTCCAACCCATGAACCATGTCAAAGGCAAAAGAGAGGAAGGGCACACATTCATTTCTTTATGAGAAATCTCATGCAAAAATTAGAGGAGGGCATGGGTCAAGGTGGAAAAGTCAAATATGGGAGGCGCTAGGGAGAATTTAAATTCAAATCTCATTTGACTTGGTCCTAATTGGTTTCAACCAAATCAATTAATTTAAACTAATTAGACTAGGTTTAACTAAACCAAATTAGGCTTAATTTAAACTAATAAAATTCTAATAAAATTAAAAATTAATTAGGTCTAGGTCCTGATCAAATTAGGATCGAATCTTCCTTAGTGATTAGCTCATCTCATGACCTGATCCGGTCAAACCCAATCAAATCAAATTCAATTGGACTTGATCAAATCCTCATCACTTAATCAAATTGAGCTAATCAATAATTGAATTGCTAATTAATCCTTCAAAAATATTTGAGTCTCAATTAGGTGGGTTATCGGACATCAGAGTCCCATCAACATGAAACTCCTAAAGAGTCCCAATCCAGTGGGACTCTTGAACCCAGTGTCCTAAATGAATGGATCTTGAGATCATAGAATCTTAGACTAGTAGGATTCTTGATCAGAGAGTCTTAGATAAGTAGGACTTAGAGTTTCAATCCACTAAGACTCTTGGTCAAAAAGTCCCAATCCAGTGGGACTCTCGACCACAGAGTTCCAGGTCATAAGGACTCTCATTCAGAGAGTCCTGAACATGAAGGACTCAGAGTCCTAGTTGAGTGAGACTAGTGGTCATAGAGTTTCAGTCTAATAAGACTCTTGACTATAGAGTCGTAGGTTATCGAGACTCAATATCAGCCATCAGATCAAGTAGAAACTCCTATTGTGTTTCCATAGGTTCGAATCCTTAGCCGGTAGCACAAGAACCAATTTTCTATACCAATCAATGTGACCATCTAGCAATGGTACCCGACATCCAGATAAGTCAAAAAGTTGCAATGTAACAATGATGAACCTGTGGCATATGGTTATCATATAATTCATCCCCTTGACCTCGATGCTCAAAGGATGATCTAGGGTTTACTGTCAATCTTAAAATTCATCCATAGTGTATTTCAAAACTCAGTATCCATCACATGGACCACCCCGATCGAGGATTTGCTAAATTGAAATACAGTGATGCACTTGCTCCAATACTTAGAGGGGTCAATCTCATCTTGACTCACACACCGACAAGCTAAGTACTTGACTGCACCTAGTAGCCTTCCATCGCTGAATTAAAAATTCAGGTAGTTCAGTACCTAAGTGCAGTAAATTGCTTGTAGCTCACCGTAGTGATCTCAGATCTAAGGAATACTTATACCCATATCCTTTGCGAGCAACTCTTGATAGTAGAGAACTCTACAGTTGGATCACGTTCAGTGAAATGTACCCTTGCACTTTACCTACATGCCATAACAGTATCTTCATACTTTTTGGTTAAGAGGACAACCAATACTTATGGCACACAACGATCTACACTCGATACATTATCATCTTAGGTAATAATGAATCATTTGGTCGTGAACACATTTAAGGACTAAATGACAAAACCTCCTTTGTCGAGTCTAAATTGCCTTAAGGACTTCATCATAGAAGAGTTTATTATAGAAAGAGGCACAAAGTGATGAAAAAGATAAAATAATAATTTTATTTATTAATAATTTAAGTATAATTATATTTAGCTCAACCATCTACAATCTAGATGATTAGCTTTAGGATACAATTTCCAATAACTCCCACTTAGACTAAACCCACTCAGAATAGTATCGAATATCCATCTTCCATTTATGATTATTGAACTCTTTGATTCCTAGAGCTTTAGTAAAAAGGTTGGCCGCGTTCTCCTTTCCATCGATCTTTTGAAGCTCGACGTCACCTCGCTCCATGATTTCTTATACAAGATGGTAGCGATGTAGAATATGTTTGGTGCGCTGATGTGCCTTTGGCTCCTTCGCTTGAGCTATGGCTCCAATGCTGTCACAGTATAGCAGAACCAGACCATCCAAGAAGGGTGCCACTCCCAACTCATCGGTGAACTTCCACAGCCGCACTACTTTCTTCGCAATATTAGATGCTACGACATACTCCATCTCACACACAGAATTAACTACAATGTGCTGCTTGGAACTCTTCCAGCAGATTGCTCCACCATTTAAGGTAAAAACAAAACCTGACACACTTTTGCTATCATCATAATTTGACTGGAAACTAGAATCAGTACATCCTATAAGTTTCAAGTCAGTATCTCCATAGATGGGCCATCGATCCTTGGTATTTCTCAAATACTTTAGGATTATCTTTACAACCTTCTAGTGATTCTCACCTAGGTCAGACTGGTATCTGCTCACTATCCTTAGTGAGTTTGCTATGCCTGATCTCGTACACATCATGGCATACATAATAGAACCCACTATCAAAGCATATAGTATTCTACTCATACGCTCTCTCTTGAGTTGTCGGATAATCCCTCTTCGAGAGCGAAATTCCATGGCCTATCGGGAGATAGCCCTTCTTGGAATTCTCCATGCCGAACCTCTTTAGCATGGTATCAATATACATGGACTGGGATAATCCTAACAACCTTTTAGATTTATTCCTATAGATCTTCATCCCTAGGATGTAGGAAGCTTCTCTCAAGTCCATGGAGAATTGAGACGACAACCAAACCTTTATTTCCTGTAATGTAGGGATGTCATTTTTGATTAAGAGAATGTCATCAACATACAGTACAAGAAATACAACAATAGAACCGTTGGCCGATTTATACTTGCAGGGTTCTTCTCCATTCTTAACGAAGCCATATGTTCTGATTACTTTATCAAAATGCATGTTCCAACTCCACGATGCCTGCTTCAATCCATAGATGGATCTTTGAAGCCTGCACACCTTAGACTCGTCTGTGGATGTGAAACCCTTAGGCTATATCATATACACCTCTTCATCCAGCTCTCCATTTAGGAAAGCTATATTCACATCCATTTGCTAGATCTCATAGTCTAGGTATGCTGCTATCATAAGCATGATCTGAATAAATTTGAGCATTGCCACTGGAGAAAACATCTCATCATAGTCAATACCATAATGCTGACAATATCCCTTGGCAACCAGATGGGCTTTATAGATCTCCATCTTCCCATCTGCATCCCGTTTCCTTTTGAAAATTCACTTGCACCCAATAGATTTTACCCCTTTAGATGGATCAACTAGTATCCATACACTGTTGACCTTCATGAACTCCATTTCAAACTTCATGGCTTCCAACGACTTATCAGAGTCGGACCTCTGCATGCCATCCATGTAGGTGATCTGATCTTTATTGTTCTCATCGAGTTCAATAGGATCACCATCTCGGACCAAAATATTATAGTATCTATCCGATTGATGCGATACTCTACCAGATCTTCTTGGTGCCATTTCAATAGGCTCTAGATTTGATCTTATCAAATCTAGTTCTATAGGTTCACTAGAATGTATCGGTTCTTCCACCTATCGAACTTCATTAAGTTCAATATTAGAGGCAACTGTTACTTCACTAAAAAATTTCTTTTCCAAAAAGATTACTCTATTGCTGACAAACTCTTTTTGTTTTCAGTAAGGTAGAAGTAATAACCCCTAGTTTCCTTGGGATATCCTATGAACAAGCATTTATCGAACCTAGGTCCAAGCTTTTCTGGCTACAAATGTTTAACATAAGTCAGACATCTACAAATCCTAAAGTGAGAGAGTGTCAACTTACGCCCAGTCCATATCTCATATGGAGTGCTGGCCAAGGGCCAGCACACATCCGATGGGACCCAGGGAGGGGTTGCCAGTCGGAGGGTGGCTGTTGACACGGCAACATCCTCAGGGGTTGACCTGGAGGGTCGATCAGCCCCTAGTTGGTAGGGATTAAATGAGAATGACCACCCAGCCTACCACTTGAGGTCGATCTAGCTTGATGCAGGTCAACTCAGGTGCGAAGCCCCTCAAGCCTGCTCGTAGCATGTTATAGACATGGGGTTCTGGTGTGCCTTATAAAGGCTAATAAACCCCTCCTTCTAATAGGCATTTGCCTTTTAGAAGAGTGGTTAGGGGCTACGGTCCTACAGGTGGTATCAAAGCAAGGTTGCAGGTTAGAAACTTGGCAGGCCCCTCGGGTGTTGCTAGGGGGGATTGTTGGCCAAGGGCCAACACACACCCAATGGGACCTAGGGAGGGGTTGCCAGTCGAGGGGTGGCTATTGACATGGCAACATCCTTAGGGGTCGACCTAGAGGGTCGATCAGCCCATGGTGGGTAGGGATTAAATGAGAATGACCGCCCAGCCTACCGCTTGAGGTCGATCTGGCTTGATGCGGATCGACTCAGGTGCGAAGCCCCTCAGGCCCACCTACAACATGTTATAGATGTGGGATTCTGGTGAGCCTTATAAAGGCTAATAAACCCCTCCTTCTAATAGGCAATTGCCTTTTAGAAGAGTGGTTAGGGGCTATGGTCCTACATGGACTCTTTGAAGGGAAATTCTTATTTCCCGGTCCAGGTTCGTCCAGATCTGATTAGATCAAGAAATTTTGAAATATATCTCTTGATCTAATCAGATCTGGACGAACCTGGACGGAAAATAATGGATTTCCCTTCAACTGGTATCAGAGCATGGTTCTAGATTGTTTAGATCTGATTTTAAATTTTTTTTAATAAAAAATAAAGTGATTTCAGATGTCACATGAGATTGTATCAGATCTGAATCAAAAAAATTAAAATTAAATGATTTGGATCTAAGAACATGAAGATATGCATGATAGTTCTAGAATAGAATAGTTCTTATAGAATAGTTTTTGCATGTTCTTTGATTATTTGATTAAATCATATTTTAGATCTTCTTATTTACTATTTTCTGACATTATAAGTGTTATAATAACATCTGATAAAAGCAAATAAAAATTATTTAATTTTTATATCATATGAGATATGATAGATGCATGACTAGACTAATTGTAGAATAGTTCTACATAATTGTCTAGATTAGAATTTATTTTGATTAGATCAATTTAAATCTAATTTTTTTAGATTATTATGTGATTATTTAGATATGAACATGCATGAATTGATACATGAGATGTATGCAAAATATGCCTTGATTAGATCTACTTTATATATGAGATATATGATATAGATCTGATATTGTTTTTGTAGATTTACATGTTCCTGATTAAGGCGTTCCTCTTTGGCCGTCGGTCATAAGAACCGAAGAAGGTTTGAAGCCCTCTTTTCCATTCGATGGGGTGTTCTTATGACGTGTAGGGGTGCTGCGTGTTCGTCCTTAATCAGAAACCCAAAACTTACTTTCTGCAAAACCCTAGATCCTGAAACCCTAGGACTTATTGTGCATATTTTGTTTATGAACCCAACTTAATTAAGAATTAAGTTTATGGAAATATTAATTAGGTCTAAAATTGAGAATTTCATATCTAAGGACATATTCATAATACTGGGTTCGGGCTGGGTAGCTCAATTAGGTCTAAGCGGTTGATCAAACTGAATCAAGAGTTGGTTAGATGGGATCAAACAATGCTTAAATTGACCAGTCTAATAGGATTAAGTCTGGTCAAGATCGAGTCACGATCAAGCAAGAACCTAATTAGGCTCAGAGGTTAGAGTCTGTGATTGTAGGCTAACCCAATTGGTTCTGACTCAACAATTTGGTGTCTAAGGTAAGTTTGGCACAGACGACCGACTGGTTTTTAATTGGAAGCTACTCGACCTGAATGCGTTCTTGTGCGAGTTAACGGCATATTCCTTCCACCGATCTCACTTACCTGGCCATATCTGTTGACTCAGTTCTGATTTGAGGTGGTCAATAATCCGAGCTGACCCATGCCACTAGGTTAGTCGTAATTGTTATGACTAAGCCAAGTCTAGTTTAATGAGACCTGAATCAATTCTTCCTAAGAAAAGATTAAGTCCGAGGTCTTCCACTATTGTAGACGTGGCGGGCCTTCCGGGTTGATTGTTCTCGACTGATACAGTGGCTCAGTTGCAACCGGGAAGAACGCAACATTCTATTAGGCATTGGATGCTATGGGCTGGAGGATGAGTTGGGCTCAATATTTGGATACGGTGAGAGACCCAATTAGGAACCCAGTCTATGCAAATGGTGGGTCTGACTTAACTAAGGAGTGGATCAATATTCCGGATACGGTGAGATCCATGAATTAGAGACCAAGTTTGGGTGCACCATGATTAGAGAATCATTGAACAAGAGTTGTTCACTCATTGGCTAACCCATCACCAATAACTGTTAGGTGAGGTGATGAGTCAGTTGGTGAGACCGCACCACCCACTAGAAATCATCAATCGTGGAGATTTTCGCATCTCTACAGAGGGAGTGTAGGGATCCGAGAAAAATAGTGGGAGCTAATTTGTTAAAATAAAATCCCTAAACAAATTGGTCAAGTCAAAATTACAGTAATCTAACTAGAATCTTGACTCTCTACAGGAAAATGTCTGCGTCCAACCCACTGGCACGTATCCTAGACACACATAGACTGACTGGACCCAATTATAAAGATTGGCTCAGGAACTACAAAATTGTTTTGGGTTCAGAGAAGTTAACACATGTTTTGGACCAGGACCCTCCCACCTTACCAGCTCGTCCATCCACTGAACAGAGAGCGTCTCTGGAAAAATGGATTGACGAAGACAATAAAGGCCAGATACTACATGTTGGGCTCGATGTCTTGATGAGCTTCTAGCGCCAACATGAAGATATCGGGAACTGCTCGCCAAATGTTGGCTCACCTACGGAGATGTTTGGGAACAGAGTGCGCAGCCAAATCTCAAGTCACGAATGACTTTTTAAGGCTAAGATGCGTGATGGGCAGCAGTCCAAGATCACTGTTGACAATGATCAAGGACATGGAAGAGCTTGAGAAGCTCGGTGGGTGAAGTTGGACTTGATTTGCAGAATGATATTATTCTGCAATCCTTGACTGATGCATATGGGCAAATTCATCATGAATTACCACATGCATGAACTTCAAAATTCCTGGCGAGTTGATGAATATGCTGGTTACATGAGCTTTCTTATGAAAGGTTCTAAAGCTCAGTTCTTGCTATGGAATGGACTTCTTCCAAAAGAAAAGTCTTATGGAAAGAAAAGGAAGTCTGTGAAAAAGTAAAAGTTAGTAGAAGGATCAAAAGAGAAGAAGGCAGAACCGAGAAGAAGGTCGATGGCAAAAGGAGTGTTTTCCATTGCAACAGCGACGGCCATTGGAAGCGAAACTGCCCTACTACCTGGCCACCCTAAAGAACAAGAAAAGGTCCTTCTGGAGGTTATGCTCGTTATTGAGTCTAACCTTATGGTTTCTTCTGCATCCAGTTGGGTGCTTGACTCTGGTTCTAGTGCCATCTGTGCACTTCTATGCAGGGTCTTGAGGATAGCAGGAGGCTGAGGGATGGAGACATGATCCTACGCGTCGGTAATGGAGCAAGAGTTGCTGCAGTAGCCGTGGGAACATACCCTCTGCGATTACCATCTGGTTTAGACTTAGTTTTAAAGACTGTTATTATGTGCCTGCAGCTAGCAGGAATTTGATTTCTGTTTCATGCTTAGCACAAGAAGGTTATGTATCACCTTCTTTAAGGACCATTGTAACATTCTTTATAAGAAATAAAATTGCAAATGGTTTCCTTGTTAATGGTCTTTATCAGTTGCATATTGATGTACCTGTTTTAAACTATCGAGCAAACGTGAATGCCAAACGACCTAGGGATAGTCCAAACGACAGATATCTATGGCACCTGAGATTAGGTCATATAGCAGAAGATAGGATTAACAAATTGGAGAAAAATGGGCTATTGAGTCCATTAACTTTTGAGTCGTATCCAACTTGTGAATCTTGTCTTCAAGGCTAAATGACTAAACTCCCTTTTGTTGGACATGGGGAGAGGGCCACAGATCTCCTTGCCCTAGTACATACTGATGTGTGCGGCCCATTTGATGTGCCGGCTAGAGGCAATTTTGTCTACTTCATTACCTTTACCGATGATCTGTCTAGGTATGGGTATGTGTATCTTATGAGACATAAGTCTGAAGCCTTTGAAAAGTTCAAAGAATTCAGACATGAAGTAGAAAAACAAACTGGAAAACCCATTAAGGTTCTTCGATCAGATCGAGGAGGTGAATACCTTAGCCGGGAATTCCTAGACTATCTTAAGGAAAATGGCATAGTCTCTCAATGGACTCCACCAGGAACACCTCAACTCAATGGGGTTTCAGAATGGAGAAATCAGACTCTATTGGATATGGTTCGATCCATGATGAGCTTCACAGACCTCCCAGATTTTCTTTGGGGACATTCATTATTAACTTCAATCTATTTACTGAATAGGGTTTCCTCTAAAACCATTCCTACCACACCGTATGAGATATGGCATGGTAAGAAACCAAGTCTGAGTCATCTCAGAATTTGGGGTTGTCCGGCTTATGTCAAAAGACAACAAGTGGACAAGTTAGAATTTAGGTCCTTTAGAGCTCGATTCATAGGATATCCTAAAGAGTCATTAGGATACTATTTCTACATTCCAGAAGACCACAATGTGATTGTGAGTCGACATGTCGTATTTCTTGAAAAATAGTTTATTCAAGATAGTGGCGCTGGAAAGCAGATTAAGCTTGATGAGAAAGTCTCACAAGCAGAACGAGCTAAGGACCAGTGAACCAAATTCAGGTTTTG
>QRFJ01000124.1:428898-483667 GCA_006176705.1 Cocos nucifera
TGGATACGGTGAGAGACCCAATTAGGAACCCAGTCTATTGCAAATGGTGGGTCTGACTAACTAGAAGGGATCAAATTCCGGATACGGTGAGATCCATGAATTAGAGACCAAGTTTGGGTGCACTATGATATAGAGAATCATTAACAAGATTGTTCACTCATTGGCTAAACCCATCACCAATAACTGTTAGGTGAGGTGATGAGTCAGTTGATGAGACCGCACCACCACTAGAAATCATCAATCGTGGAGATTTTCGCATCTCTACAGAGGAGTGTAGGTCCGAGAGAAAATAGTGGGAGCTAATTTGTTTAAAATAAAATCCCTAAACAAATTGGTCAAGTCAAAATTACAGTAATCTAACTAGAATCTTTAATCTCTACAGAAAATGTCTGGTCCAACCCACTGGCACGTTATCCTTAGAACACATTAGACTGACTGGATCCAATTATAAAGATTGGCTCAGAGACTACAAAATTGTTTTGGGTTTCAGAGAAGTTAACACATGTTTTTGGACCAGGACCCTCCACCTTACCAGCTCGTCCATCCACTGAACAGAGAGGTCTCTTGGAAAAATGGATTGACGAAGACAATAAGGCCAGATACTACATGTTGGGCTCGATGTCTGTATGAGCTTCTAGCGCCAACATGAAGATATCGGGAACTGCCGCCAAATGTTGGCCTCACCTACAGGAGATGTTTGGGAACAGGAGTCGCACAAATCTCAAGTCACGAAATGACTTTTTAAGGCTAAGATGCGTGATGGAGCAGTCAGTCAAGATCACTGTTTGACAATGATCAAGGACATGGAAGAGCTTGAGAAGCTCGGTGTGAAGTTGGACTGATTTGCAGAATGATATTATTCTGCAATCCTTGACTGATGCATATGGGCAAATTCATGAATATACCACATGCATGAACTTCAAAATTCCTTGGCGAGTTGATGATATGCTGGTATACACTGAGCTTTCTATGAAAGGTTCTAAAGCTCAGTTCTTGCTATGGAATGGACTTCTTCAAAAGAAAAGTCTTATGGAAAAGAAAGGAAGTCTGTGAAAAAGTAAAAGGTTAAGAAGGATCAAAGAAGAAGAAGGCAGAACCGAGAAGAAGGTCGATGCAAAGAAGTGTTTTCCATTGCGAACAAAGCGACGGCCATTGGAAGCGAAACTGCCCTACTACCTGGCCACCCTAAAGAACAAGAAAGAAGGTCCTTCTGGAGGTATGCTCGTTATTGAGTCAACCTTATGGTTTCTTCTGCATCCAGTTGGGTGCTTGACTCTGGTTCTAGTGCTCATCTGTGCACTTCTATGCAGGGTCTTGAGGATAGCAGGAGGCTGAGGGATGGAGACATGATCCTACGCGTCGGTAATGGAGCAAGAGTTGCTGCAGTAGCCATGGGAACATACCCTCTGCGATTACCATCTGGTTTAGACTTAGTTTTAAAACTGTTATTATGTGCCTGCAGCTAGCAGGAATTTGATTTCTGTTTCATGCTTAGCACAAGAAGGTTATGTGATCACCTTCTTTAAGGACCATTGTAACATTCTTTATGAAAGAAATAAAATTGCAAATGGTTTCCTTGTTAATGGTCTTTATCAGTTGCATATTGATGTACCTGTTTTAACTATCGAGCAAAACGTGAATGCCAAACGACCTAGGGATAGTCCAAACGACAGATATCTATGGCACCTGAGATTAGGTCATATAGCAGAAGATAGGATTAACAAATTGGAGAAAAATGGGCTATTGAGTCCATTAACTTTTGAGTCGTATCCAACTTGTGAATCTTGTCTTCAAGGCTAAATGACTAAACTCCCTTTTGTTGGACATGGGGAGAGGGCCACAGATCTCCTTGCCCTAGTACATACTGATGTGTGCGGCCCATTTGATGTGCCGGCTAGAGGCAATTTTGTCTACTTCATTACCTTTACCGATGATCTGTCTAGGTATGGGATGTGTATCTTATGAGACATAAGTCTGAAGCCTTTGAAAAGTTCAAAGAATTCAGACATGAAGTAGAAAAATAAACTGGAAAACCCATTAAGGTTCTTCGATCAGATCGAGGAGGTGAATACCTTAGCCGGGAATTCCTAGACTATCTTAAGGAAAATGGCATAGTCTCTCAAGGACTCCACCAGGAACACCTCAACTCAATGGGTTTCAGAATGGAAGAAATCAGACTCTATTGGATATGGTTCGATCCATGATGAGCTTCACAGACCTCCCAGATTTCTTTGGGACATTCATTATTAACTTCAATCTATTTACTGAATAGGGTTTCCTCTAAACCATTCCTACCACACCGTATGAGATATGGCATCGGTAAGAAACCAAGTCTGAGTCATCTCAGAATTTGGGGTTGTCCGGCTTATGTCAAAAGACAACAAGTGGACAAGTTAGATTTAGGTCCTTAGAGCTCGATTCATAGGATATCCTAAGAGTCATTAGGATACTATTTCTACATTCCAGAAGACCACAATGGATTGTGAGTCGACATGTCGTATTCTTGAAAATAGTTTATTCAAGATAGTGGCGCTGGAAAGCAGCAATTAAGCTGATGAGAAAGTTCACAAGCAGACGAGCTGAAGGACCAAGTGGAACCAATCAGGTTGAGCCAATTAATGAACACTACCTCCTCCACCTCGTAGATCGGAAAGAGTTTCCCGTCCCTCCGCCTCACCTACAGATACTTAAGGTATTATTTCAGGGATATAGAGGAAATGTCCTCATAGGTAATCGGCTAATGGTGATGATCCCAACCTACATTGAGGCGATATCAGAATATCGACTCCGAGAAATGGCTTGAGGCAATGAAGTCAGAAATTGACTTCGACTGACTCAAACAAGTCTGACCTTGGTAGATCCACCAGAAGATATAGTACTATGGGGAAATGGATCTTCAAGAGAAAGATTGGTGCAGAATGGAAATTGTGGAGTACATTCAAGGTAGACTGGTTGCAAAAGGTATAGTCAACGCGAAGGCATTGGACTATCTAGGATTAAACCTTTTCCCCGCGTAGCTATGCTCAAAATCCATACCGCACATGCTTGCTGTTTCAGCTATTTCGAGGTATAAACTTCATGGCAATGCACGTGAAAACGGCATTCCGTAAATGATTTTGAGGAAGATATCTATATGAGACAAGCCGCTAGGTTTCACATCCATCGATACTGACTCAACTAAGGTTTGCAAGCTGCAAACGTCATATAATGGACTTAAAGCAGCATCTCGGAGCCTGGAACACTCGTTTCAATGATTGATCAAAAGTTTGGTTTGCATCAAAAATGAAGGGAACCATGGTGTTTTCAAAAGGGTCAGTGGGACGCTGTTGTCTTCTCGTATTGTACGTGGATGAACATCCTCCTATGACAGATATTCCCATGTTTGACATTCAGTCAAGGTGTGGTTGTCTAAGGAATTCTCCATGAAAGACCTAGGTGAAGCATCCTTTATTCTAGGAATTAAGGTCTATAGGGATAGACCGAATAGGATGCTAGGACTTTCACAGAAAATGTACATAGAGAAAGTACTAAAGAGGTTTAGTATGGAAAACTCTAAGAGGGGATTAATACCCTTCAGACATGGTATTCATCTTTCCAAGAAGATGTGCCCCAACACACCTAAGGAAATAGAACGCATGAGCAAGATCCCTTATGCTTCTGCAATAGGGAGCCTCATGTATGCCATGCTATGTACACGACCTGATATAGCCCATGCTGTGAGTGTCACAAGCAGATATCAGTCAAATCCAGGTGAAGAACACTGGACTTCTGTGAAATGTATCCTTAAGTACTTGAGAAGAACTAAGGATATGATGTTGGTCTTTGGTAATGGAGAACTCCAAGTTCAGGGATACACAGACTCGGACTTCATGTCCGATATAGATGATCGAAAGTCGACATCTGGAAGTCTGTTTGTGTGCAATGGTGGAGCTGTCAGCTGGAAGAGTTCCAAGCAAACTGTGATAGCAGATTCCACCATGGAAGCAGAATATATGCTGCATCAGAGGCTGCAAAGGAAGCGTTCTGGTACAAGAAGTTTGCTGCAGAAATTGGAGTAATGCCATCAGATGCCATTCCTCTTTACTGCGACAACAATGGCGCCATAGCCCTTGCTAAGGAGCCGAGGTCTCACAAAAGTCCAAGCACATTGAGCGGCGATACATCTCATCCGCGATTACCTTCAGAAGGTTACGTTGAGGTCAAGAGAGTCAACTCCACAGATAATGTGGCAGACCCACTTACAAAGCCGTTGGGCCAGCAGAAGATCGAAGCCCACCTTGAGAAGATGGGACTTAGACTTGTAGCCAATTGGCTTTAGGACAAGTGGGAGATTGTTAGATATATGTGCCCTAGAAGCCAGAATTGGCTGACACTTGTAATACACTTCTAGGGGCAAAATTGTAATTTTGACTATAATTAATGAAATGGGTTATTTTCTATCACACATGTGTATTTAGTGTCTGTGATACATCCTTTGAGTTAATGGTAATGATAATTCATATTTTCAAGAGTTGAAAATTTAAGACATGAATAATCATTATTAACTCATAAACAGCTCCCGACCATAGGATCATCACGAGGATGGTGATTGATCCGGAAGGTTGGTGTACGAATCGCTTCTCTTTAGTAGATGAGTCTTGAGTCTACGGTGTGGAGACACGGAGCGAGAGTACAGGTACTCATTAGAGAACGAGGGCACTGAGCGTGACCACCTCGAGTAGTCATTAGGAAGTCTACCTTCTCGTCATGACTGACTCGATGCTGCAGTAGTGTGTCTGGTTCTTTGACCTGAGATGCATCGGCAGTTCACCTTGAGGGTGTTATAGTTTGACTACACCATTACTCGGTCTCCTAGCCATATGGAACCCTGAGGTGTATGTTGGCTGTGACATGTTCATTGTAGGAACTGGATTGCATCAAGATGGGATCTATCTACCTCGGTGTAGAGGAGTAGCCCTATGATGATCATGAGAATCAAGTCCTGAAGCCCATGGCCATGGCAGAGTGAAATAATAGAAGAGTTTCTATTTAGATTTTCACATTGGACTCGAATCGAATGATTACATCATATGACAGAGACTAGGGTTTGACGAGTTCACCTTAACCCTAATCTGATCGGGGCTCAAGATAGAAGAACTGAATCACACAGGTAGCTGCACCAAGAGGTTCGCATTCAGCTCTGATGGGTTGCCACCATATACTGCTAGGTGTCACTGGTGGATTTTGGGAGCAATTAGAATGATTTAGATGATCGATCATTCTAGCTGTTCGAATCAGAAGAGTTCTGATCCATCGAAAGGAGTTTCGATGATGTCTATGATAGAGATCATGACATATCCCATTACCATACAGAATTGAACCTAACTGGGTCACACAAACAAGGGTTTGAGTCTGGTGATCATCAATTGAACTGATCTAGTTCAATTGATCTGAATGAGATTCAATTAGGTTCAAGGAAATCGTGCTAGCACTCGATTGAACCTAACGTTCTTCTTTTACTATCATAAATAAGTTGTCCTGACTGAGCCAAAGGAGTTTGTGCTCAATCAGAAGCCTTCATATGGTCTGACTGGAGGTTGTCCAAGTCAGAATAGGTTGTCTTATTTGTAAGACATTCCTGCCAATTTTGGTCAGGCGCTTGCGTGGCTAAGATCCAGAACCTTCCGCTGCAATCAGGATCATCTATAGGGTAATAGGATTACCCAAATCAGGTAAATTGAATTTGATTTAATTTATCTTGTTTTATTTTATTTATTAAAATAATAAGAATCAGATCTGAAACATATCAAAGATTTGATTAAGATCAAGAGAAAATTTTTGAAATATATCTCTTGATCTAATCAGATCTGGACGAACCTGGACCGGGAAATAAGGATTTCCCTTCACTCTTGGCAATAGACTTGCTTGGAATATTATTCAAAATAAAATAGGCAATTTCTAGTGCATAACCCCAAAATGAAATTGGCAGACTTGTAAACCCCATCATGGACCGAACCATATCCAACAGGGTTCAATTCCTCCTTTTAGATACACCATTATGCTGTGGTGTTTCAAGAGAGGTCCATTGTGAGAGAATCTCATTCTCTCCTAGATATATTAAAAACTCGTTGGAAAAATATTCACCTCCTCAGTCAAACCGAAGAATTTTAATACTCTTCCCAAGTTATTTTTCTACTTCATTTATATATCATTTGAATATTTCAAATGAATCAAATTTACTCTTCATAAGATAGACGTGCCCATACCTAGATAGGTCGTCAGTAAATATAATGAAGTAGTAAAACCTATCTCTAGCACATGTGTTCATAGGTCCACATACATCAATATGTACTAGACCTAGAAGCTCAGTGGCTCGCTCACCCTTTCCTGTAAAAGATGATTTGGTCATCTTACCAAGAAGATAGGACTCGTAGGTATTCAATAATTTACAATCATCAATGTCAAGAATACACTCCTTGACTAACCTGTTAATCTTATTCTTATTTATATGACCGAGCCTACAGTACCAAAGATAAGCATTAGTGATATTATCTAGTTTTGGTCATTTATTTGACATGTACATTAAACTAATAGACTGTGATAAAATATAAATATCATTTCTTAATTATCCTTGCATTATTATGAAATCATTCGTAATGATATCGCAATAATGTTCCTTTATTGATAAACTATAACTATCTTAGGCCAAAAGCGCAACGGATATTATGTTCATCATAAAAGATGGACAATAGTGATTGTCACTTAAAATGACACTATTATTTTTGAAAAATAGTTCAAGAATTCCCAATGCTAGGACTGAAACTTGACTTCCATCTCCAATACTAAGAAATCTATCATCATTTTTAAATTTTCTACCAATTTGAAGTCCATACAATGAATTGCATATATAAATCAGACTCCCGGTATCTAATACCCAGGTAGATGCATCACATATGGAGAAATTATAAGGTGTTATCATATAACAGCCTTGACCAGCAACCACTTGCTGATTTCTACTATTCAGCCTATTTGGGTCAAGAGGACCATTCTTCTCTGGGTCTGCCTGATTAGGGTCAATACTAGACTCCTTATTCTTAGATCCTAAACACTTGTCATTGTCCAATAGTGAACAGAGTGGACTAACTCTAGCCATTCTAATTATCTGAAAGAAAAATATGAAATCTTATTAGTACTTGAATTAATCAATCTTAAAGACTTGGACTTTAGTCTAAAGATTCTTCCACTATTTTTAATGAATTGGTAGCCTCTACCTCTAATTTGAGGAATTACACTAACTCCTTAGTGGGTATTGGAATCCACATAGACTACATACGGGCTCGAGAAAAGCTTTGGCTAACCCGTGTGCATCTATAGGTAGGTTCACAATCAATTATTTCTTCAAATAATTTTTAGTATTTAGATTTTGCTCTAGATGCCAAATCAGTAGGCTATGGCCTCCACTAAAAAGGTCTGGTTAGGTCTAACCATTAACATGATTGACTTCGATGCATCAAACCAATGACAACTAGGCCTGAGGAAAGCTCTGGCTAATCTGATCACCATTAAGAGAGTGTGATCTAATCATCATATGATGGATAGCAATTTCAATATCCAGATGAACACTAGGTGTAAGGCACCTCCAATGTCTATCTAGAAGATTGGACTCATTACTATTTACCTTAACGGGAGGCTATAACTCAGTTATCCCCATAACTTAGTAATTTTAAGGATCTAATAATTTAAAGGATTTAGGTTACATGTAATTTTAGATAGAAAGGACACGGACCGATTTCTTCCACTAACTTTACCAAGTCAAACCCTCCTACTGACTACAACAAGTCAATAGGTCAGGGCCAGGATCGATTTAAGTCCATGAGCACCTAATTTAGTCTTACTGATTAAAATCAGTCAAACTGATTCCTAGTGATATGGGTTATTCAGCATCATCAAGTAATCTAATCAAATTCCAACGACCATGTCGGCCAGATAAGTGAGATCAGTGGAAGGGATATACCATTAACTCATTAAAGATCAAATCAGTGCGAGTAGCTCCTAATTAAAAACCATTGGTCTAGACTATCAAACTTACCTTAGAGACCAATCGGATAATTAGGTTTAATCTGATCAACCTAGTAATTTTGGGCTTAACCGCATAGCTATGAATCAAGTCCATCTTAGTCTAGTTAAAGACATGGACTTGTCCAACTACAACTATTGGAGTTGAATCTAGAGTGTCCTTGACCTAATCTAATTCAACACTTGATTAGATTTGATCAATTACTCTAGATTAATCCATTCTTTAACTAACCTTAGGTCTAACCCAATTATTGGATCTAATTCATCTAACCCTTTAATCCACAGTCTTATGATTTTGTCTTATGATCTTAATTCATAATTCTAGATCCTATGAACAATACTTAATTCTTTTAATTAATTTTTTGGATTGATGGGTCAGGGTTCAGCATTTCAAAAATAATTTTCAAATTTTGAAAGATTTTCATTTTTTATTTTTCAAATGGGTCGACTCATTTCAGAAATGGGTTGGCTCATTTCTCAAACAGCAATCTATCGCTAGTTTTAAACAAAAAACACAAAACATAATAAAAATTAAACTATGAATCAATCTTTTAGATTTAATCTTAAATATATTCATATTTAATTTTTTAATTAAAATAATTTCAATCATTAAAATTTTTTCACTATTAATCTTAATGAATGAGTTCACGGTGGCACCCCTACCGCCATAAGGGATCCCCACTGAATGGGAGGACATGACCTTTAAACCATACTTGTCCCTTATGATTAGATGGCTTGGTGGCTCATTCATTCTTGATTTCTAGGTTATCTAGATTAAGTATATCAAATATAATAATATTTAATTTCTAATTATATATTAGACATGTCAAGCAACCTTGTTGCTCTGATACCTTTGAAGAAAATTACGTAGAGTTTAGGCATGCATTTTCGAAACTTAATTGAATAAAATAGCAGCAAAAGTAAATATAATTAAATATTAATGTACTACATGCATTGATCTAATTAATTTAAACCCTACTTAGGATCTAGATATGATAATATATAATTTAAAATTTAAATATGATCGATCAGCAAATCAAATCTGCTGATCGATATGAGTTCAGAACTCGATACCTATGCGTGGATAGCTGATCATCACAATCTTAATCCATCGGATAATGCTCTAGTGTCACACTACTACCGCACATGAGTCCAGCCTCTATGGTTCATCCACATGGAGCTCCTAGTCCCAATCAGCCCCACTAGAGTGCTAGCTCCTCGTCGAGGCCTTCAATGGCTAATCGCAATCAATCTAATTGATCATCTTCTTTATGATCTCCTAGATATTCTAGAAAATTAAAACATGTGATTTGGAGGATGATGAAGTGGTGTGTCAAATTTGGTGGTGATCCGATGCTCACAGCACTCGATCTCTCTACCTGAACCAAGATTCCCAAGTCTTGGGTTTCACTCGGCCCAAAAACCCTGATGCACTGAAAACCCTCTCACGCCCTCTCTATGTGGAGTTTTTCTATGAAAAAAGTTTTCATAAAAAGATAACTTTTGAATCTATAAACTCTATTTAGATCATATCTAAAAATTGGGTGTCCTTAGATATAAAAATTAGAAGAGAATAGAGGCATGAAGGAAAAATAAAGTGATGTAGGATTCTGCTCACCTTCACTCCAAGAATTTTTTAACACAAAACCAATGCCCAATCATTTTCAAATTTTTACCACAAAAAGGTAACCCTCATGCTTCATGCACAAAAATTCTCATAATTTATTGCATGAAAAATAAGTGGAAATTCTATGTGGAGTGGATAGATTAAGATTGGTTGAACTAGTTTCAACCAACTTCTTGTATTTGAATTCAAATGGGGTCTTATCCTTTTCCAACACCTCATCCAAGAGGGTGATGAGCAGAAGGACTCTCCTTCTGCTCACCCTCTATCAGAAATTACCAAAAAAATGTGCGACAAAAAGTTTAGGTAGGCATGGAGAATAGATAAGGAAGAGATTAGGTTTTTCAAATTTCAAACCAACCAAGTTGAATTCAAAATTCAACTTAGTTTGAACTGGTCCAACCTGGACCAGATCAAAGGCAGAAGAGAGGAAGGGTGCACATTCATTTCTACATGAGAAATCTCATGCAAAAATTAGAGGAGGGCGTGGATCAAAGTGGAAAAGTCAAATATGGTGGGTGCTAGGGAGAATTTAAATTCAAATCTCATTTGACTTGGTCCTAATTGGTTTCAACCAAATCAATTAATTTAAACCAATTAGACTAAGTTTAATCCAACCAAATTAGGCTTAATTTAAACTAATAAAATTTTAATCAAATTAAAAATTAATTAGATCCAGGTCTTGAACAAATCAGGATCGAATCTTTCTTAGAGGTTAGGTCATCTCATGACCTGATTGGGTCAAACCCAATCGAATCAAATTCAATTGGACTTGATCAAATCCTCATCGCTAAATTAAATTAAGCTAATCAGTAATCAAATTACTAATTAATCCTTCAAAAATATTAGAGTCCCAATCGGATGGGTTATTGAGCATCAGAGTTCCATCAAAATGAAACTCCTAAAGAGCCCCAATCCAGTGGGACTCTTGAACCTAGTATCCTAAATGAATGGATCTTGAGATCATAGTCCCAGACCAGTGAGACTCTTGATCAAAGAGTCTTAGATAAGTAGGACTCATAGTTTTAGTCCACTAGAACTCTTGGTTAGAGAGTCCCAGTCTAATGTGACTCTCAACCACAGAGTCCTAGGTCATCAGAACTCTCGTTCAGAGAGTCCTGAACATGAAGGACTCAGAGTCCCAGTTGAGTGGGACTCTTGGTCATAGAGTCCCAGTCCAGTGGGACTCTTGACCATAGAGTCTTAGGTCATCGAGACTCAATATCAGCCATCAGATCTGGTAGAAACTCCTATTGTATGTGAACCCATAAGTTCGAACCCTTAGCTAGTAGCACAGGAATCAATTTTTTATACCAATCGATGTGACCATCTAGCAATGGTACTCGACGTCTAGATAGGTCAAAAAGTCGTAATACAACAATGATGAACCTATGGCATATGGTTACCATATAAATCATTCCTTTGACCTCGATGCTCAAAGGATGATCTAGGATTTACTGTTAATCCTAAAATTCATCCATAGTGTATTTTAAAACTCAGTGTCCATCACATGGACCATCCCGATCGAGGGTTTGCTAATTTAAAATACAGTGATGTACTTGCTCCAACACTTGGAGGGGTCAATCCCATCTTGACTCATACACTGACAAGCCAAGTACTTGACTGCACCCAGTAGCCTTCCATCACTAAATTAGAAATTCAGGTAGTTCGATACCTAAGTGCAGTGAGTTGCTTGTAGGTCACCATGGTGATCTCAGATCTAAGAGACACTTATACCCATATCCTTCATGAGCAACTCTTGACAGTAGAGAACTCCATAGTTGGATCACGTTCAGTAAAATGTATCCCTACACTTCACCTGCATGCCATAACAGTATCTCGATACTTTTTGGTTAAGAGGACATCCAACACTTATCACACACAATGACCTACACTCGATACGTTGTCATCCTGGATGATAATGAATCATTTGGTCACGAACATGTTTAAGGATTAAACGATAAAACCTCCTTTATCGAGTCTAAATAGCCCTAAGAGCTTCATCACAGAAGAGTTCATTACAGAAAGATGCACAAAGTGATGAAATAGCTAAAATAATAATTTTATTTATTAATAATTAAAATATAATTATATTTAGCTCAACCATCTATAACCTAGATGATTGGCTTTAGGATACAATTTCCAACATTACTAACCTTAGGTCTAACCCAATTAATGGACCTAATTCATTTAACCCAATAATCCAATGTTAAGATCAATGACTTAGGATATTTAATTCATAATTCTAGAGCCTAATTCATCATACTTAATTCTTAGTCCAACGGTGAGTTGCTTACAAGCCACTATGGTGATCTCAAGTCTAACAGATATTTATACCTATATCCCATCAAAGTAATTTTTGATAACAGAATACTTTGAAGTTGATCACGTTTAGTGACGATGTACCCATACATCTCACTTGTATGCCATATCAGTATCTCAACACTCCTTAGTTAAGAGGATAACCAATCTATATGGCATAGAACGATCTATGCTTGATAAACATTATTGTCCTAATTAACAACATATCATTTGATCGTGAACTATTTAAGGACTAATCGATAAATCCTCTCTTTATTGAAAATAAATAGTCTTAAGAATTTCATCATAATAATGGAGTTCATTAGAATATGTAGACTTTATGATGAAAATACTAAAATATTTATTTTATTTATAAATTAATTATAATTATAAGATAGCACAACCGTCAATAGGCTGACAATTGGCTTTGGAACATATTTTTCAATAGTGGCTCCAAAGATGATGTGGACCAAGCTTGCTTCTTTATGATGGTCTCTTTCTGAATAAGGCTCTAATCCAATACAAATCCAAGTATGGTCCTATGGATCCAAAACTAAAAGCATCAAAATGACTAATTAACTAAATCAAAAGAACTAAAATCAAATAACTAAAATAGAGTTAATCTGATGTGGCTTCTTTAATTCAAATTAAATCAAAATTATATCATCAACTTCTGGTGGCTCTGGTGTTCGTACCAATTCTCTTAGGGTGGGGAGAACTCAATCGTATCGATTGGGGGTCGATTCCACTCTGGTGACGCTCGAGCAAATCAGGATCAATGCGATACAACTCTTCTCAAGTGATCCAGGTATCTTCAGACTTCAGTCGACCTCGCCATCTAATCAAGTACTATTGATAGCCTTGACTCTGGGTGGAGATGATCTGCTTATCCAAAAGTTTCTTAATTTGATCATGTTGTGCTAACATTTTGGCTGATGGACACTCAGGAATAGGCTCACTCTCAAAAATTGGTTCAAGCTCAAATGGCTCACTAGGTATCCAAGTTGGCTCTTTATAGGCGACGAGATCTACAATGTTAAAAGTAAAGCTAATACCAAAATTAGTAGGTAAGTCCACAACATTTGCATTTGGTCTGATCTTCTTTAGGATTTTAAACAGATCTGCTTCTCGAGCATGTAACTTCTTCATGGTTCCTGATGGAAATCATTCATGCCTCATTCAAACCATCACATAGTCTTCTTCTATAAATTTTTGGGCATGTCGATGAGAATCTATATTCTATTTATAAATTGTATTACTAATGCTAATTTTTTACTGATCTCTCTATGTAGACTCTTGACATGCTATGCAAATAACTCTATAGACTTGAAAATCCTAGTATGCATGGGCAGTGGGATAAGGTCTATTAATTTTTGTTAGAATTTGATACCTCAAATTCAAACCACAGCAAGAAGAGAATCAATTTTTAGCACAGCAGTCAGGCCGACTCTGATATGCGGTTGAGCTGGCTTAGATTGAGATCTAGCTAGCTCGAACCATAATCGAGCTGGCTCTCTAAGGCAGACAGATAGCAGGAGTTTGAGTAAGATGCAGTTGAGCCAGCTCAACCCCTGATCGAGCCGGCTCGATGGAGGCGAATAGAACATGATAGGATTTTTTTGTTTGGATTTGAATTATGATTAATCTAAGGGATCTATAAGAGTTGCATGTAGACCATAGGATCCAGCAGCCATGGAGGGTTGCGGTCATGATCTAAAAGTTGAAAAATATTTCAAGACTCCATCAAGAATATGTTTGACTCATATTAGGAGAACGAGCCCTGTTTGTTCTCCTATGAACTATTGAGAAGAGGATTCTCATCCTTTTTAAGGGCTGAGGTGCTATGGAGCAAAAGTGATGGTGTGTGTGGCATGAGAGGCACATAGAGAGGCTCAAATAGCCATCGAGAGGAGCTTGACAGAGCATCGAGTACGTGCAACCCATGAGAGAGAGAAGCAATAGGTGCATAGCATTCGATGAGGAGGCTGTGAGGGCAGAGCATCTTGTAGCTTCTATGGGTCTCCTTGGGATTCTGAAAGAGCTTTTATGAGGATAGCTTTTAGTTGAGAGAGATTTATGTACAGTGAGTTAAGAGTAAATGTTCTCCTTTTGTACCTATTTTTCTCTTTCATAGTGAAGCTTTGCATGTCCCATAGATGCGAGCCTTTAGACCGATCCACATACTTAATTATTTTCTTATTTTATTTTTTTCTTCTTCCTACCATAATAATGTGGTACTAGATCTTTAACAAGTGATATCAGAGTAGCTAATATTTCAATAGTTTGGTATCAAAATGAGTTGATACCACAATAATTGGTATCAGAGCCAGATAGTATCGGAGTGTAGATTATAGCAATGGATAGAGATTAAAGAATATGGAGAAGATAAGCACAATCAAGATAGAGATCAATAGGTTCGATGGGAAGGATAATTTCTCCTTATAGCAAGAAAGGATAAAGGATATCCTCATCCAATATGGGTTGATCGATGCTTTCTTGTATGATGAGATGCCAACTACCATAGAGCTAAAGGATTGGAAGTGGATCCAGATGCAGGCAGTGAGCATGATCCACTTGTACCTAGTGAATGATGTGGTGATCCATGTACTTTATGAGATTTTTTTGATGATGATATAGTCGAAGCTCGAGGAGTTGTACATGGCGAAGTCGCTCACCAACATGCTATTCCTTTGGAGGCAATTCTACCAGTTGTGGATGGATAGAAGTCAAAGCATGCAGGAGCATCTATCCAACTTTCAGAAGATCCTCACCAACCTCTTTAGCATTAGTAAAAAAGTTATGGAGAAGATCAGAGCATTGGTCTTACTAGAATCGCTCCTTCCTTCATATGAGTCCTTGGTGACTGCTCTTCTAGTGGAAAAGAGCACCATCAAGATGGAAGAGGTCACTATAACAATACTCCAGAATGAGATTCTTTGAAGGAAGAACCCTGCTTCGAGCTCAGATGATGGCAGCTTAGCTTTGGCAGTTTCTAGAGGAGTAGGAGGCAGTAGACGAAGCGGCAAAGGATCATGAGGAAAATGATCTAGGTCCAAAACGAGGGATCCTAGCAAGATCAGATGCTATAGGTGCAATGAGTTAGGGCATTGAGTCAAGGATTGCTCACAACTAAAGGATCGGACAAGGGCTATTGTAGCAACAGCCAGTAGCGAGTTAGAGGATGATGTCCTGAAGATATCTGATGAAGTATCTAGTTCTTTCCAATAGTGGATTTTAGATTCTACATGCACATATCATGTTTGTCGTAGAAAGGAGTAGTTTGACTTCTTAGAGAGTAGTGATGGCATTGTTTATCTGTTAGATGGATCGAGCTATGTGATTAGAGGCATTGAGATGGTCAGCTGGAAGACACATGATGGTGCAGTGAGGAGATTGGAGGAGGTCTGATACATATCCAATTTCAGATGGAATCTTATCTCACCAAGTAGACTGGATTTAAATGGCTACAAGTGGATAGCTGATGATGGAATCCTAAAGGTCATGCACGGCGATAGGATGATATTGAAGGAAAATAAGAAGATAAGAGGATATTACTATCTGTAGGAAGCCCAGTGTGAGATGGAGCTTTAGGAGCTAGAGGGAGCCCAGTGCAAGATGGAGCTCCAGGTGGAGATGGATCGGGTACGAGATGGGAGACTTGAGAGGATGAGAGGTGATATCATAGAGTGAAGTTTTTATTATCGTAAGAGAATTTTTTGAGTAGGCCTTTGGTCAAAGTGGACACAGTCCATGATAGAGGTGGGATCAAGCAGCCTGGTTTGACTCCTATGTTTTTCCATCCATGATCAGCAGGTGTGCCTTAGGGCATGGGGACGAGATGGATCACAATCTCTCAAAGTTAGGTGGAGGTCGAATGTCGAGTCAAGGTAGAGATTGTTAGAATTTGACATCTTAAATTCGACCCATAGCAAGAAAAAAATCTATTTTTAGCATAGTAGTTGAGCCGGCTCTGATACGCGGTTGAGCCAACTCAGATTGAGATCGAGTTGGCTCAAACCATAGTCGAGCTGGCTCTCTCAAATAGATAGACAGCAGGAGTTTGGACAAGATGCAGTCAAGCCAGCTCGACCCCTGATCAAGCCAGCTCGATGGAGGCGAATAGAACATGATTGGGTTTCTTCTATTTAGACTCAAATTATGATTAATCCAAGGGATTTATGGGAGTTGCACATGGACCACAAGATCCAATGGTAATAGAGGATTGTGATCATGATCTGAAGGTTGAAAAATATTTTAAGACTCCATCAAGGATATGTTCGACTCATATTAGGAGAATGAGCCTTATTAAGACTCCTGTAAACTACTGAGAAGAGGATTCTCATCCTATTTAAAGAGCTGAGATGCTATGGAGGAAAAGAGATGGTGCATGTGGCGTAAGAGGCATATAGAGATGCTTAGATAGCCATCGAGAGGAGCTTGGTAGAGCATCGAGTACGTGCAGCTCGCAAGAGCGAGAAGCAACAGGTACATAGCATCCAATGGGGAGGCTGTGAGGGCAAAACATCTTATAGCTTCTATGGATCTTCTTGAGATTTTGAGAGAGCTTTTATGAGGATAACTTCTAGTTGAGAGAGATTTATGTATGGTGAGTTGAGAGTGGGTGTTCTTCTTTTATACCTATTTTTTTCTTTCATAGTGAAGCTTTGCATGCCCCAAGGAGGCAAATCTTTAGGCTAATCCACGTACTTGATTATTTTCTTATTTTATTTCTTTCTTCTTCCTACCATAATATTTTGGCACTAGATCCTTAACAAGTAGTATTAGAGTAGCTAATATCCCAATAGTTTGGTATCAGAGTGAGTCGATACCATAATAGTTTTCTAAGTTTATATGCAAATTCAGTTTGGGGTGGTAAAAGATCTCATTTACTCATATGTTCTCCAATTAAGCAATGCAACAAATTTCCAAGACTCCTATTGACCACTTTAGTCTGACCATCTATTTGTAGGTGAAAGGCATAAGAAAATTTTAATTTTGTGTCTAAAAGGTACCATAGGATTTTTCAAAAGTAGCTCATGAATCTAACATCCCTATCAGATATAATGGTTTTGGACAATCTGTGCAATTAAACAATCTCATCAAAGTACATTCTTACAACTTTCGATGCATCAGATGTTTGGCAATAGGACAAAAAATAGGCTATTTTTGAAAACCTATTTACAACCACTAAAATAGAATCATGCTTCTTAACTATCTTAGGTAAGCCTAAAATAAAATTCATGCTAACATCTTACCAAGGATAGTCTGGTACAGACAAGGATGTGTATAGGTCGGTGTTCTATTTCTCTGCTTGGCCATGGCATACGTTCTATACTAGGCAACAATTTGAGTAACATCTCTTTTCAGGCTTGGCCAAAAGAACTAAACTTCTACCAACTCTATGATTTTATTCCTACCAAAGTGTCTTGCTAATCCTCCAGCATGGAGTTCCCAGAACAAAAAATTTTTTAAAGATGTACGGGGAACACACAGCCTAGCTCCTCTAAATAAGTAAGCATCCTGAAGGATATATTCACTATATTCTCTAGATGGTCCTTTTCGTAAAGTGGTAAGTATGCTGCCAAAATCTAGACACTCCTCATAATCTTCTTTAATCTTATTAAAATCAACAACCTCTATACTAACAGTGGATAATAAAGTATGATGGTGACTCAGGATATCAGCAGCGTGATTCTGTACATCCACATGGTGTTTTAAAATAAAAGTATAGGCTTGCAAAAACTCAACCCACCTACTATGTCTATGATTAAGCTTCTTTTAAAAATTCAAGAATCAGAGGGTTTCATGGTCTAAGTACAAAATAAATTCTTACGATAGTAGGTAATGTCTCCAGTATCTTAGGGCTTGGAATATCACATAAAACTCTTTATCATAGGTAGAATACTTGAGTTTAGAATCATTAAGTTTCTTGCTAAAGTATGCTATCGGATGATCTTCTTGACTAAGGACACCATCAATCCCAACTCCTGACATGTCGCATGCTACTTCAAAAATCTTTAAAAAATCAGGTAGACGTAAGACTGGGGCGTGGATCATTTTATTCTTAATATCTAGGAAGGCTCTATTGGCTGTCTTAGTCTATTCAAAATCATTCTTTCTAAAATAGTCAATGATGGGAGAGGCTATGATACTAAATTCTTTTATGAACCTATAATAAAAGATTGCTAATCCATGAAAACTCCGCACATCATGCACACTCTTGGGTACCAGCTATTGGAAAATGTATCCTAAAGTAAATCATCTAAGTGGTAGATGATTGGAATTAGTATATAAATTATCTAATAATAATAGTTATTTGACTGGTTCATCATAAAAGTTCTATCTTCCTTAAATGAACTCCTAAATTATGATGAAGTCCTTAGAACCATAATCAATCAATAAAGAAGGATTTATCGGATGGTTTTTAAACTGTTCATGATCAAATGATAAGTTATTAACAAGGACGATAACTTATCGAGTGTAGGTTGCTGTATGCCATATGCATTAGTTATCCTCATAACCAAGTGGTGCGAAGATACTGATGTGGCATCCAAGAAAGATGTAGGAGTACATCTGCACTGAACATGATCAATGTAGCACTCTACTGTCAAGAGTAGCTAGCTAAGGCCAATGGGTCCCTCCGACCTAAGATCACCATGGTGACTTGCAAGCAACTCACTATACTTTGATGTCGGATTGCCTGTATTTTTAATATAGGTTTGAAAGATTTTAGGATATAGTCAAGTACTTATAAAGTCAGTGTATGAGTCAAGATGGGATTGACTACTCCTGATTAACTTCAGAAAGAAAATGACCTGCTGTGTTTCAATTTAGCAAAACCTAGACTTGGGTAATCCTCATAAGGAGTCATGAAATTTGTAAAATATTTAAAACATAATAGAGATGACTTGTATGAGTGTTGATAGCTTACTCAAAATTATTTTGAGCATTATTAGTCAAAGGGATGAATTATACGATAACCATAGGTCAGGATTCTAAGAATATTGCTTTGTATACATTCGACCTATTTGGATGTCGGATACCATTGCTAGATGATCATTTCAATTGGTATAGAAATTGGTTCCTATGCTACCAGCTTAGATTTGAATCTATGGGATCACACACATTAGAAGTTGTAATCTGATCGGATGGTTAATTGATGATTGAGAATCATTCTAAGGTCAAACTATCAATACGATTGATGTTTGACCTAATGCAAGTATTGTAGGAGGATCGATTAGCAATTGGATTGCTAATTGACTCAATTTGATTGAGCAATTAGACTGAGATGAAGTCTAATTAAATTATATTTAATTAAAATTAATTTAAACTTAATTGGATTAAGTCTAATTAATTTATTGGATAAGTCAATTGTAAGAGAGAATAAGTCCCTATTCGACTAGGACTTAAGTGCACCTAATTTCTAATTTGATTGGATATTAAACCAGATTTAAATTTGATTAAATTTGATTTAATTAGGCTTCTAATTGGATTAAGATAGCCTATTAAATAGGTTGACCCAAATCTAATTTGAAAAGGATTTAATTAGGTTTGACCAAGTCAATATGAGAATCCTACTTAGACTAGGATTCCATCTTCTCCCTTGCGCCACATAATGAATAATCCTATGCCCCACATTAATTTCTAGATATTTTAGGGGAGTTTCCTCATGTTATAAATGGTCTCCATGCCCCTTTGATCTAGTGGTTTTAATTTGATTTTGCATTGATCAAAATATAGAAAGTTGTTGGACTTTATTTTCTTTTGAAGGAATCCCATGTCTCTAAAAGACCTCTTCCCATCTTGTGCCAAATATTCCCCATGCCATCTTTTTTCTTGTCACCCTTTTTGAAGGAAAATCTCTATTTTCTACCACAGGATTGTCTAGATGAAATTAGATCTAGGATGGATTTATCTAAAAAATTTCTAAATGATCTGATCAGATCTAAGAGTTCTCAGATCTGATCATGGTGATCTAATATTAAAAATAAAAATTAAATCTAAATAAGAAAACAACCATTATTATCTGATTAGGATAATCTGATTATCCTGACGATAATCCTGACACTCCTAAGGTTCTAGATCGAGCCACGCACATGCCGACCTCTACCAGATTTCACTCAGGCAGGATCTGGTGGTCTCCTCCTTCCGAATCAAAGCTCCAAAGATTAGATCTGGATCTAATCGAAAAGTTCTTCAAAACTCTCTTTGAAGAAGTAGTAGTCGTCTCTCGAAATCACACTATCTTCTTCCTGATTTGGGCACCAATGCTTCCTGGACTTTTGCTGGATTTACATCCAACTCCTTGGATGTGGAGAGGGGAGAGAGAGGATCAAAGGATGGCATGGAGGAGATGAGGGGTAGCCTTGGGGTGTGGTGGATGGGTGCAGCAAATGAACCCTAGGCATAGACAGGGTTTAAACAGAACCTGCTGCACCATGCAGTGCCACATCACCTCGATCAATTAAAGGCTTTTATTCAATCAGATCTAAATATAATTGGTGGGATGATGTCATCTGATCGTATCATATTAGAGCCACTTAGAATCCTCCTAAGTTGGCGCCAACACTGGATAAACCCAGCGAGTTTGGCACCTAAGTGTTTAAGGCTATCAAGTAACCCATCTATATGGGACTCCAACCTCTTATCTCTTGGGTGCACACCCAAGCTGAATGTGTGCCCACTCTGGGTGCACATTTAGCAGGGGGACGCCCCAAGTGCTCTCCAATAGCCACATGACAAGTGGCCTTCAGTCCAAGGTTATGGGGTCAATAGTTGACCAATGTCCGAAACAGGGAATGACAGGTGACAGGAATTAGTAGGTGTTGTCTTTATTCATCTGATGAATTAAGACAACTCTTTTCTATGCTGGACAAGCTCTAGTTAGACTGAGAGAAACCTTCTCAAGGTTCTTAAATAAGTCAAATCCAATTTGGCTTAGTTAAGATGAACCAAAAAGATTACAGAAGGAGAATGTTAGGCTCAATCGTATGCTAGTACGATTTTCTTGAATCTAATTGGATCTAATCCAAATCAATCGATCTGGATTTGCTTGATTGATCACTTCTAGACCTAAATTATTATTTGTGTGATCCAGTTAGATTTAGTTCTGTATGATAATGAGACATGTCATGATCTCCACCATCGACATCATCAAAACATCTTTCAATAGACCAGAACTTTTCCAATTCACACAATTAGAATGATTGATCATCAGGATTATTTTAATTACTTTCAAAATCTACCAGTGACACCTTACAGTATATGGTGGCAATCTATTAGAACTAAAAGTGAACCTCTCAATGGGACTACCTGTGTGATTGGGTTCTTCTATCTTGAGTCCCGACAGGATTAGGGTTAAGGTGAACTCGTCAAACCCAATATTCGTCATATGAATTAACCATTCGATTCGAGTCCTATGTGAAAACCTAATAAAAACTCATTCTATCATCTTCACACTGCCATGGCCATGGGCTTACGAACTCAATCTAATAATCATCATAAGGCTACTCCTCATCTACCAAGGTAGATAGATCCTTTATTGGTGCAATCCAATTCCTACAATGAACATGCTATAGCCAACATACACCTTAGGATTCTGAATGGCTAGGAGATCGAGTTATGGTGTAGTCAAACTATAACACCCTCAAGGTAAATTGTTAATGCACCTCAAGTCAAAGAACCAGACACACCACTGTAGCATCGAGCAAGTCATCGACGAGAAGGTAGACTCTCTTATGACTGCTCGAGGTGGTCATGCTCAATGCTCTCGTTCTCTAATGAGTACCTATACTCTCACTCCAGTGTCTCCTCATCATAAACTCAAGACTTATCTACTCTAAAAAAATGATCGTACACCAATCATTTGGATCGATCACCATTCTTATGATGATCCTATAGTTAGGAGCAATTTATGAGTTAATTATGAGATTTCATGTCTTAAATTTTCAACTCTTGAAAATATCAATTATCATTATCATTAACTCAAAGGATGTATCACAAACTTTTTAAATACATACTATGATAGAAAATAATCCTTTTATGAATTTATAGTTAAAATTATAAAATTACCTCTAGAAATGTATTACAAGTGTTAGCCAATCTAGCTTCTAGGGCACATATCTAACAAACTTCCACTTGACCTAAAGCCAATTGACTATAAATCTAAGTCCCATCTTCTCAAGGTGGGCTTCGATTTTCTGCTATCCTAATGGTTTTGTTAGTAGGTCAGCCACATTATCTTCGGTGTCGACTCTCTTTACCTCGATGTATCCCTTCTTGAGGTAATCATAGATCAGATGAAATTGCCGCTTGATGTGCTTGGATTTCTAGTGAGACCTTAGCTCCTTAGCAAGGGCTATGGTGCTATTATTATCGCAGTACAGAGGGATAGCATCCGATGGCATCACTTCAAGCTCTATGGTGAACTTCTTATATCAGAATGCCTTCTTTGTAGCCTCTGATATAGTTATGTACTCTGCTTCCATGATGGAATCTGCTATCATCGTCTACTTGAAATTCTTCCAGCTAACAGCACCATCATTGCATATAAACAGACTACCAGATGTCGACTTTCGATCATCAATATAGAATATAAAGTTCGAGTCTATAAACCTCTAGATGTGGAGTTCTCCATTACCAAAGACTAGAAATATATCCTTAGTTATTCTTAAGGACTTAAGGATACATTTCACAAAAATCCAGTGCTCTTTACCTGGATTTGACCGATACCTACTCATGACACTCATAGCATGGGCAATATCAGGTCGTATACATAGCACGGCGTATATGAGGCTCCCTATTGCTAAAGCATAAGGGATCTTGCTCATGCGTTCAATCTCCTTAGGTGCACTAGGGCACATTTTTTTGGCGAGATGAATGCCATGTCTAAAGAGTACTAAACTCCTTTTGGAGTTTTCCATGGTAAACCTCTTTAGCACGTCCTCTATGTACATCTTGTGTGAAAGTCCTAGTATCATATTCGGTCTATCTCTATAGATCTTAATTTTTAGAATAAAGGATACTTCTCCTAGATCTTTCATAGAGAACTCTTTAGACAACCACATTTTAACCATGGTCAGCATGAGAATATCATTCCCAATTTGGAGGATGTCATCCACATATAGTATGAGGAAGACAACAGTGCTCCCACTAATCTTTTTAAAAATATAGGGCTTCTCCTCATTTTTGATGAAACTAAATGATTTGATCACATCATTGAAATGAGCACTCCAGCTTCAAGATGCTTGCTTAAGTCCATATATGGATCTTTACAACTTGCATACCTTGGGATTACCATCACTAGATGTGAAACCAAATGGCTATTTCATATAGATATCTTCCTCAAGATATCTATTTAAGAATATTGTTTTCATGTCCGTTTGTCATATTTCATAATCAAAATAGACTACAATAGCAAGCAATGTATGAATGGATTTAAGCATGGCTACTAACGAAAAGGTATTCTCATAGTCAATGCCTTCACATTGACTTTAATCTTTCACTACGAGGCTAGCTTTGAATGTCTCTACATTTCCATCAGCATCTATCTTTCTCTTATAGATTCATTTACATCTAATAGGTACAGTACCTTCAGGTGGATCTATCAAGGTTAAAAATTGAGTCAATTTTTAACCTCATTGCCTCTAACCATTTCTTGGAGTCGATATCTAATATCGCCTCATCATCGGTCTTAGGATCATCACTATGAACCCCATTTCTCATGAGAAATATTTTCTCAACATCTTCTGAAATTGTACCTAAGTACCTTTCAGAAGGATGAAAAATCCTAGTTGATTTTCGAGGTAGAGGAGGTAGTGTTTAGACTGGCTCAATCTAATTGAATTTCATAGGTTCCTTAGCTCATTGCTCTTGGAAGATTTTTTACTCGAGCCTAATCAATCTATCAATGCCACTATCTTGAATAAACTATTTTTTAAGAAAAATAGCATATCGACTCACCATCACATTATGGTCTTCTGAAATATAGAAATAATATCTTAATGACTTTTTAGGATATCCTATGAATCAAGCTCTAAAGGACCTAGACTCTAATTTGTCTACTTGCTGTCTCTTGACATGAGCCGGACAACCCCAAATTCTAAGGTGACTTAGATTGGTTTCTTACCATACCATATCTCATACAGTATGATAGGAACGATTTTAGAAGGAACCCTATTCAATAAATAAATTACTATCATAAGACTATATCCCCAAAGAAACTCAGGAAAGTCCATGAAGCTCATCATGGATCAGACCATATCTAATAAGATCTGATTTCTTCATTCTAAAATCTCGTTGAGTTGAGACATTCTAGGTGGAGTTCATTATGAGATTATGCCATTATCTTTGAGATAGTCCAGAAATTTTCGACTAGGATATTTGCCTCTTCGATCTGATCGAAGAATCTTAATGGATTTTTCTATTTGTTTTCTACTTCTAGTCTGAATTTCTTAAACTTTTCAAAAACTTCAGACTTATGTCACATCAAATACACATACCCATATCAAGATAAATCATCGATAAAGATGATGAAGTAAAAATAATTACCTCTGATCAGCACATCAAATAGGCTGCATACATCTATACATACCAGAGCAAGTAGGTCTGTGGCTCTTTCTCCATGTCCTATAAAAGAAAGCTTGATCATTTTGCCATGAAGGCAAGATTCATAAATTGGATATGACTCAGAAGTCAATGGACTCAAAAATCTAGATTTCTCCAATTTGTTGACCCTATTTTTAGCTATATAACCTAGCCTAAGGTGCTGAAGATACCTATCATTTAGACTATCCTTAGGTCACTTTGATCCTATGGCATTCATATTTTGCTTGATATTGAAAACAAAAACATCAATATATAATTGATAGAGATCATTTATAAGGAAACCACTTGCAACTTTATTTTTTTCAAAAAGAATATTATAATGATCCTTAAGAAAACTAATTGCATAGCCTTCCTATGCTAAACATGAAACAGAAATCAAATTTCTGCTTATTGCAGGCTCATAAAAATAGTTCCTAAGAACCAAATCTAATCCTGATGGTAGTCGAAGAGGGTAGGTTCCTACGACCATAGCAGCAACTCTTGCTTCATTCCTGATGCGCAGGATTATCTCACCATCCCTCAGCCTCCTACTCTCCTCAAGATCCTGCATAGAAGTGCACAAATGAGCACTCAAACTAGCATCAAGCATCCAACTGGATGCAGAAGAAATCATAAGGTTAGATTTAATAATGAGCATACCTCCAGAAGGACCTGCCTCCTTCTTATTCCTTAGGCTGGCCAGTTATAAAGGGCAATTTCACTTTCAATGGTCATCAGTGTTGCAATGAAAATATTTTTTTTTATTTGTAGCCTTCTTCTTTGGCTCTTCCTTCTTTTTCCTACTTTCAGTCTTCTGCTTCTTTGCAGACTTTTTCTTCTTTTTAAAAAATTTTCTCTTAGAAGAAGTCCGCTCCACAGCAAGCACTGAGTCCTTTGAACCTTTCAAAGAAAGCTCAGTAGTAACTAGCATGTTCATCAATTCGACTAGAGTACATTACAGCTTATGCATATGAAAGTTCATGATGAACTGCCCATATGCATCAGTCAAGGACCATAAGATCACATTAATTTGCAAGTCCCTATTAGCTTGACATCGAGCTTCTCAAGCTCTTCTAAGTCCTTGATCATCATCAGATAATGATCTTGGACCAACTATCCATCATGCATTTGAGCCTTAAAAAATCTTCTAGTGACTTGATACTTGGCTGCGTGACTCTCCTCACCAAACAACTCTTGTAGGTGAGCCAACATTTGGCATGCAGTCTTGATGTCCTCATGTTGGTGCTGAAGCACATCAGACATCGAGTCCAACATGTAGTACCTAACTTTATTATCTTCATCCATCCACTTTTTAAGAGATGCTCTCTATTCGGTAGTTGGACGAGCTGGTAAGATGGGAGGTTCCTGGTCCAATACATGAGTTAGCTTTTTAGAATCCAAAATAATTTTGTTGTTCCAAATCCAATCCTTATAATTGGGTCTGATCAATCCATGGGTGTTCAGGATTCGGACTAGTAGGTTGGATGCAGACATTTTTTTATAGAGAGTTAAAGTTTTTAGTTAGATTTTATAATTAGACTTAACCAATTTATTTAGAAGTTTCATTTTTAAATAAATCAGGCTTTCACTATTTTTTTGATCCCTACACTCCCTTGATAGAGATGCAAAAATCTCTATGATCAATTGATTTCTAGTGGGAGGTGCGGTCCCACCGACTGGCTCACCACCTCACTTAATAGTTATTGGTGATGGGTCAATCGATGAGTAGACAACTCTTGTCCAATGATTCTCTAATCATGGTGCATCCAAACCTGATCTTTAATTCATGAAGCTCACCATGCCCGAAATATTGCTCCACTCCTTAGTTAAGTCAAACCCACCATTTGCACGAATTGAATTTTTGATTAGGTCTCTCACCATATCTAGAATATTGAGCCTAACCCAAACTCCAACCCATAGCATCCGGTGCCTAATAGACATGGTTGCATCTTTCTAGTGCAACTAAACCACTATAACCAATCAAGAACAATCAACCCCAAGAAGGGCCTGCACGTCTACAATGGTGGAAGATCTATGACTTAATATTTTCTTAGGAAGATTTAATTTTGATCTCTTTAAACTTGAGTTGATTTAGTCATAGCAATTATGACAACCTAGTGACATGAGTTAGCTCAAATTGTTAGCCACCTCTAATCAAAATTAAATTGACCCAAATGGCCAAGTAAGTAAAATCGATGGAAGGGATATGCCATTAACTCGATAAGAATGCATTTAGATCGAGTAGCTCTCAATTAAAAATCAATCGATCGTATCTGCCAGACTTACCTTAGATACCAAATTATCGAACCAGAATCAATCAGGTTAGCCTACAATCCAAGCTCGAACCATGGAGCCAAATTAGATCTTGACTTGGTCAACCACATATTATTATGAGTCAACCTTGACTCAGACTTGATCCTGTTGGGCTAGTCAATTCTAAATACTCTTGATCCCACCTAACCAACTCTTAATTCGATTTGATTAACCACTAGACCTAATTGAGCCACCCAAGCCCGAACCCAATTTTATGAAGATGATTTAGATCTAAAATTTATAATTTTTAGATCTAATTAATTTTATAATCTTAATTTTTAATTAAGTTTGGGTTCATAACATAAACATATATCAAAATCCTAAGATTTTAACATCTAGGATTTTATAAAAAAATAAATTCTAATTTTTGATTAAGGATGAATATGTAGCATCCCTACATGCCATAAGAACATCCAATCAAATAAAAAGAGAGGGCCTTTAAATCCTACTTTATTCTTATGATCAGATAACCAAGAGGAATGCCTTAATCAAAAATATATTTTTTACGATAAAATAAGTTAGATCTAAATCATATATCGTATATATAATTAATGATCTAATCTATACATGCTTTATATACATCTTATGTATCAAAGTTTAATTAAACATGCATGCTTTCAAATCTGATATATTATATATAATATCTAAAAAATAAAATTTTAAGTGATCATATCAAAATAAAATTTATTCTAGATAATTCATAGAACTATTCTACAACTAGTCTAGACATGCATGTTTCATATCTCATATGAATAATTTAAAAATTAAAAATTATATTTTCTATTTTTTAGCTTTGATTAAAATATCTATAATATAAAAAAATAAAAATAAATTAGATCTAAAATTATATTTAATTATATTAAAAATATGATAACATTAGACTACACATAGAACTATTCTATACCTGATCTAGTCATGCATCTCATACATTATAGATCTAAATTATTTTATTTTTAAATTTTTTATTTCAGATCTGATCACATCTAATGTGACATCTAAAATTTTTAATATCAAATTATAATAAAAATTAAAAATAGATATAAAATAGATCTAAAGAACTGCTAATCTGGCTCTGATATCAGTTGAAAGAAAATCTCTATTTTTCACCGTAGGATCATCTAGATCTGCAATGGATTTGTCTAAAAAAATTTTAAATGATCAAATTAGATCTAAGAGTTCTTAGATCTAATCATGGTGATCTGATATTAAAAGTAGAAATTAAATCTATATAAGGAAACAACTATTGTTACCTGATTAGGGTAATCCAATTATCCTGACGATGATCCTAACACTCCTAAGGTTCCGGATCGAGCCATGCATGTGTCTGGCCTCTACCAAAGTTCACACAGGCAAAATCTAGAGATCTTCTCCTTCTAAATCAAGACTCCAAAGATTAGATCTGGATCTGATCTAAAAGTTCTTCAAAACTCTCTTTGAAGAAGCAGCAGTCATCTCTCAAAATCACACTGTCTTCTTCCTGATCTGGGCGCCAATGCTTCCTGGACTTTTGCTGGATTTGCACCCAACTCCTTGTGCATGGAGAGAGGAGAGAGAGGATCAAAGGATGGCATGAAGGAGATGAGGAGAGCCTTGGGGCATGGTGGATGGGTGCAGCAAATGAACTCTAGGCACAGACAGGGTTTAAATAGACCCTGCTACGCCATGTAGTGCCACATCACCTCGGCCAATCAAAGGCCTTTATTTAGTTAAATCTAAATCTAATTGGTGGGATGATGTCATCTGATCGTATCAGATTAGAGCCCCTTAGAATCCTCCTAAGTTGGTGCCAACACTGGATAAACCTAGTGAGTTTGGTGCCTAAGTGTTTAAGGCTATCAAGTAACCCCAGAGTCCTATCTGTGTGGGACTCCAGCCTCTTATCTCTTGGGCACACACCCAAGCTGAATGTGCACCCATTCTGGGTGCACATTTAGTAGGGGGACATGCCCTAGGTGCTCTCCAATAGCCACATGACAAGTGGCCTTCAGTCCAAGGTTATGGGGTCAATAGTTGACCAATGTCCAAAATAGGAAATGGCAGGTGATAAGAATTAGCAGTGTTGTCTTTATTCATTTGATGAATTAAGACAACTCTTTTTTAAGCTGGACAAGCTTCAGTTAGACTAAGAGAAATCTTCTCAAGGTTCTCAGATAAGTCAAATCCAATTTGGCTTAGTCAAGATGAATCAAAAAGATTGTAGAAGGAGAATGTTAGGCTCAATCGTGTGCTAGCATGATTTTTTTGAACCTAATTGGATCTAATCCAAATCAATCAAATTGGGTTAGCTCAATTGATCACTTTCAGACCCAAACTCTTGTTTGTATAATCTAGTTAGGTTCAGTTCTATATAGTAATGAGATATGTCATAATCTCCATCATCGACATCATCGAAATATCTTTCGATGAACTAGAACTTTTTTGATTCACATAATTAAAATGATCGATCATCAGGATCATTCTAATTGCTCCAAAAATCTACTAGTGACATCTAGCAGTATATGGTGACAATTCATCAGAACCAAAAGCAAACCTCTCGATGCAGCTACCTGTGTGATTGGGTTCTTCTATCTTAAGCCCCAATAGGATTAGGATTAAGAGAAACTCATCAAACCCAATATTCTTCATATGAATTAACCATTCGATTTGAGTCCTATGTGAAAATCTAATAGAAACTCTTTCTATCATCTTCATACTTCCATGGCCATGAATTTATGGACTCTATCTAATAATCATAATAGGGCTACTCCTCATCTACCGAGGTAGATAGATCCCTTATTGGTGCAATCCAATTCCTACAATGAACATACTATAGCCAACATACACCTTTCAAATGGTTAAAAGATCGAGTTATAGTATAGTCAAACTATAACATCCTCAAGATGAATTGCCGATGCACCTCAGGTCAAAGAACCAAATACACCACTATAGCATCGAGCAAGTCATCGTAGAGAAGATAGACTCTCTTATGACTGCTCGAGGTGGTCATGCTCAATGCCCTCATTCTCTAATGAGTATCTATACTCTTGCTCTGGTGTCTTCTCACCGTAGACTCAAGACACATCTATCCTAAGAAAGCAATCATATACCAATCTTTCGGATCGATCACCATCCTCATGATAATTCTATTGATGGAGAATATGCAAAATTTCATGCATGAATTTCAAAACTTTTTTAAATATAACACAGCAAAAGTTATAAATTAAATAATTTAATCTATAAATGCATATAATCTAATTACTAAACCCTACATCTAGGACCTATAATATGTCATAATACATTCTTAAATCTAAAAATTAATATTTTGGTATTGATCAAATCAATATCCTAAATCTAGAATAATTCTAGATCTAAATGCTAGATCACATTTAGGTGAGATAAGAGATCAAATCTCTTACCTTAGCATGGGTCAAAAAATTCATGATTGATTTTCATTGTTGCCTTTGGAGATGCACATATGTCCGGCCTCTATAGAATGTCCATACGAGGTTGCAACAAAATCAGGGGTTCGTCGAACGAAGATCCGCTCGAAGTGCTAGCTTCTTATGGATCCCTCCTAATGTTTAAGCAAATAGGCATTCTTCAGATCTCTTAGACCCTCCAAGAGATGAGGAATACATGGATAATTGAGAAACAAATCCAACTTTGGGTCTTCCAAAAATCAAAAAATAAAATATACAAAATCTATCCTTAGAGAAGATAGATCTTCTCTTTTAGCACATCAACCTTTGATGTCCTGAATGCATCCCCATGCCAGGACAAGAGGAGATCTTCTCCTTAATTATTTCCATACTCTATAGGCCTCTCTCTCTCTCTAATTTTACTAATGGTAAAAACCTCATAAAAGATGGAGAAGAAGGATTCTTAAAGAAATCCTAAGAGAAGACCTTCTTCTCTTCTTCTTCTCTCGTCAAGATAAGATCAAATCAAGTCCAAATCAAAACACCATGCCCCAACTCCTTAGAGCATTGATTCACCATGCCCTCTACCTCTCTCTCTCATATTTTCATCACATAAAAATTATAAAAAATCAGAAAAAAAAAAGTTTGAAAGAAAACTATAAAAGAAGACAATCTTCTCTTACCTTTGTCTCTACAAGACATCAACTTTTGATGTCTTAATTGAAGAGTCTCCTCCAAGAAACTTGGCCCCTCAATTTCCCATGCCTCCTCTTTTTTCTATTGAATTTTCATGGAGAAACCCAAGGATATCACTTACACACTAAAAAAGTACAAGGTGCCCTATTTATTAGGAAGACTAGGTCAAAACCTAATCTTCCAAGGAGTCTTGGTGGCGTCCAACTCTTGGATGCCACCCTCCTTTATGTTTTGCATGAACAACCTGAAGCCAACGACCAAAGGAAGGTAAAATACATGAAAAATCCCTGAAAAATAGGCACACAAAAAAATAAATGCCATGGAAAGCATGGCGCAAATAGGGAGGAGGTGTTTTGGTCAATTGGGACTCATTCAAAAGGAAACAAACCCAAATCACTTACCAAATTTGATCCAATCAAATTTTAATTAATCTCTTCAGATATTTAGTGTATGGAGAAGCTCTTATTGGCATAGAAAACATCACATAAAGATTTAGAAATAAAATATGGTTGTTGACTTTTATTGTTGTAAGGAAGGAGTGAGAGTCCCAATCCAACTAGGACTCTTCTTATTTGACTAGGTCAAAACTATTTTGGATTTAATTCAAATAAAATTAAATAAAACCTAATTAAAGATGATCCTAGTAAAATTATAAGCCTAATTAAATTAGATTAAATTATATTTAATTCTAATTTAAATCCTAACTTAATTAGAAATTAGGTACACTCAAATCCTAATCCAATTAGATATTATTTTTTTCTTGTAATTAGCTTATCCAATAAATCAATTAAACTTAATCTAATTAAGTCCAAACTAATTCTAATTAAATCTAATTCAATTAGACTTAATCTCAGCCTGATTGCTCAATCAAATTGAGTCAATTAGCAATCTAATTGCTAATTGATCCTCCTGCAATACTTGCATTAGGTCAAACATCTATCATATTGATAGTTTGACCTAAGAATGATTCTCAATCATCGATTAACCATCTAATTAGATTACAACCTCTTATATATGCAACTTTATAGATTCAACCCTAAGCCGATAGCATAGGAACTAATTTCTATACCAGTCAAAATAACCATCTAGTAATGGTTTCCGACATCTAGATAGGTCGAATATATGCAAAGCAACATTCTTATAACCTTAGCCCATGGTTATCGTATAATTCATCTCTTCGATCAAAAATGCTTAAGATAACATCGAGTATGCTATCAACATTCATACAAGTCATCTCTATTGAGTCTCAAAATTTTGCAAATCCTGTGACTCCTCATGAGGATTACCCAGGCCTAAGTTTTGCTAAATTAAAATACAATGAGTCATTCTCTTCCTAAAGTTAATCAAGAGTGGTCAATCCCATTTTGATTCATCCATCAACTTTATAAGTACTTGACTATACTTAAAAATATTTCAAACCTATATTAGAAATACAGATGGTTCGGCACCAAAGTATAGTGAGTTGCTTGCAAGTCACCATGGTGATCTCAGGTTGGAAGGATACTTATACCCATTGGTCTTAGCTAGCTACTCTTGACAGTAGAGTACTAGATTGATCATGTTTAGTGTAGATGTACTCCTACATCTCATCTGAATGCCATATCAGTATCTCCACATTACTTGGTTATGAGAATAACCAACGTATATGGCATACAGCGACCTACACTCAATAAGTTATCGTTCTTATTAATAACTTATCATTTATTCATGAATAATTTAAGAACCATCCAATAAATCCTTCTTTTTCAATTGATTATGATTTTAAGAACTTCATCATAATTTAGGAGTTCATTTAAGAAAGATAAAATTTTTATGATGAACCAACTAAATAAATATTATTATTAGATAATTTATATACTAATTCTAATCATCTACCATTTAGATGATTGGCTTTAGGATACATTTTTCAATAACTCCCACTTGGACTAAAGCCAATCAGAATGATATCAAATATCTTATCTTCCACTTGAGTTCATAGAACTCCTTAGTTTTGAGGTCTTAGCACATTGGTTAGTTAAGTTTTTTTTTTCATCGATCTTCCAAAGATCGATGTCATCCTAATCTAAAATCAAAGATGATAGCAATGCAGAATATGCGGTCCTTCGATTCTTTAGCCTGAGCTATGGCTCTAGTGCTATGATAGAACTGGACCATCAATGGAGGGTGCCACTTCCAACCTACTAATGAATCTCAACAACTACACAGCTTATATGACAGCATCATATGCCATGATGTACTCTACATTACTAACTGAATAGGTTACAGTATCCTACTTGGAACCTTTCCAGCAGATTGATCCTGTAATTAGGGTATGATCCGATATTCTCTTATTGTCATCTTGTTCTGACTAAAATTAAAACATCCACATGTTTTAAGTCAATATTTTCATATTTGAGTCACTGGATCTTAGTATTTTTCAAATACTTAGAAATTATCTATATAATCTTTCAGTGATTCTCACTTAGTTTAAACTGGTATCTACTCACTACCATTAGTGAATATACCATATCTAATGGAGAGATTAGATGATAGTCAATCCTTTATTTCTTGTAATGTTGGAATGCCATTCCCGATTAAGGAAACTTCATCCACAGGCAACACAAGGAATAACACTACAGAACATTTTGCCCACTTACAAATGTAGGATTTGTCTTTGTTCATAACAAAGACATACATTCAAAACGTATGTTCCAAAATTGAGATAATAGTCAAATGGGCTTTACAGATCTTTACCTTTCCATCTATGCTACTCTAATCCTTTTGAAAATCCATTCACACCTAGTGGATTTATCCCTTCAGGTGAATCATCTAGTGTCCACACTATTGATTTTCATGAACTTCAATTTGGATTATATGGCTCCAAGTCACTTCTCAGAGTCAGACCACTGCATTGCATTCCTATAGGTGATCGAATTCTTGTTATTCTCATCAAGCTCAATAGGATCACCATTTTAGATCTAGACACTGAAGTATCTATCTGGCTAATGCGATACTCTACTGGATCTTCTTAAATGTGCTACTTTAATGAGCTTCGAATTTGATCTAATCAAATCTTGTTCTGTAGATTTACTAGATTATGTCGGTTTATTTTCTACCAGTCAAACATTTTTAAGTTCAACTTGACAGGCATCAGTTCCTTCTCTAAGAAACTTCTTTCCAAAAAAAAATATCTTACTGCTGATGAACATGTTATGTTCTTCAGTATGGTAGAATTAATAACCCTCAAACACCTATTAGACCAGGATCCAAGTTTATCTATGTGCAAACCTTTGACATAGGCCGTTCAACTCCAAACTCAAAAGTGAGAGAGTCTAGGTCTATGCCCAATCCATATCCCATATGGAGTCTTTACAATAGATTTACTCGGTATATTTTCAGAGTAAAACTAGTAGTCACAACAGCACAACCCTAAAATAGGCAGACAAGTGAACCCTATAGTGAATTAAACCATGTCTTACAAAGTTTAATTTCTCCTTTCAGATATACTATATTTTGAAAAGAAATTCACTAAGAAAGAATCTAATTTTCTCCTAGATATGTTACAAACTTACTAGATAAGTATTCGGCTCTTTGATCTGATCGAAGAGTTTCAATACCATTTCTAATTTATTTTTCTATTTTATTATTGAATCATTTGAATATTTTAAATAATTCATGCCAGACGCACCCATGCCTAGATAGGTCATCAATAATGAAATATTAATATCTTCCTTTAGCACTTAAGTTCAAAGGTCTACATACATCACTATGTATGAGATTTAGAACATTATCAGCTCTTTCACCTTTTTCAGTAAAAGGTGACTTTGTCATCTTTCTAAGAAGACAAGACTCATAGATTATCAATGATTCACAACTATTGATATCGAGTTTTCCACTCAAGCTAACCTATTTATCCTATTGTTTTCAAGATGACTAAGCCTATAATGCCAAATATAGACATCCATGATATAATCTAACTTGGATATTTATTAAATGTATACATTATATTTAATAGGCTGTATAAATGTTAAATATCATTTTTTTATTATCCATGTATTATTGTAACATTATTCATAATAATATCATAATAATCTTTTTTATTGATAAATGATAACCATCTCTGACCAAAAGGCCAACGGAGATCATATTTATCATAAATAATGGACAATGGTGACAATCACTCAAAATAACATCTTTTGAAAATAGCTTGATAATTCCTGAAGCTAGGATTGGAACAAGACTTTCTTTCCCAACATTCAAGTATTTCTCACCATTTTCAAACATTCCACTTACTTAAAATCCTTACAATAAATTGCATAGGACTACCAATATCCCATACCCCAGTAGCAGAATTACATATAGAAAAATTTTAAGATGTTATCATATAACATCTTGATAAGCAACTCTTGCTCCTTTCTCTTGTTCAGCCTGTTATGGTCAAGAAAAGTAAGATAATTCTTCTTCATATTTATCCTGCTTCTAATAGTAGAAGCACTATGCCTGATTTAGGTCAATATTGGACTAATTATTTTGACTGGACTAAGAAGCCCCAATACGAACCTATTTATATTGCCGAACCAAATTCAACTTTTGATACAAATTATCAAAGTAGGATCCTATAAGTCATCACTGTTTAACAATGATTGGAGCAATTAGGGTTTAGCCTTATTCTATGAGAAAAGAGAACATAGACCTAAGTATATGAATTATATTAAGCCTAGAGACTTAGACTTTAGTCTTAAGATTCTTCCACTATTTTATTCAAATTGGTAGCCTCTATCTTCAATTCAAAAAATTACTTTAATTTTCTAGTAGGTACTAGAATCCACATAGACTACATACAAGCCTAACTTTGGTCGGCCAACCCATGTGCATCTATAGATAGGTTCATTAATCAATTATTTCTCCAAACAACTTCTAGTAATTTAATTTTATCCCAAAAATCTAATCAGTAGACTTTGGCCTCCACTATAAAGATTCGATTAGGTCCAACCATTAACATAACCATACTTGGTGCATCTAACCAATGAATGATTAAGCCCAACTTTGGTTGGCCAATCTAACCCCCATTAGAGAGACACTTCTAAGTTATCATATTATGAATGATAATTCCATTAGTCAATAAGCACCAGGACTTTGGGCCTCCAATGATTATTGAGTTAATGGATCCATTATCATCCAACTTAATGGGAGGCTATGACTTAGGTATCTCCATAACTTTATCATTTTAAGAACCTAATAATTCTAGAGAATTTAAATTATTTATGATTTAAGGATAGAAAGAATATGGACCAATTTTCTCCCACTGACTTCACCAAGTCAAGTCCTCCAACTAACTTCTCAAGTCATTGATAAGAATTAGGATCAATTTTAGTCCATGCGCACCTAGTTCAGTCTCACTGAATAAAATTAGTCTCATTGATTTTCTATGTGACATGGGTTAGCATGAATAAATAAGCAACCTAATCAAAATCTAATTAACCAAATTGACCAGATAAGTGAGATCGATGGGAGGGTCTTCCAAGGCTTGCCTTAGACACCATCAGAAATGGCTAGATAAGTGGGCTGCCAATTAAAAACTATCAATTTGGGATGCCAGACTTACCTTAGACACCAATCGATTTATCAATTTTGATTTGGTCAGCCTAAAGACTCAAGCTCGACCATTGAGCCACGATTAGTATCCATTTATTAGATGTATGGACTTTGATCAACTACAACTATTGAAGTGATCTATAGAAATGACCTAATCCTAATTAACTATTAATTAGGTTTGATCAATTTCTTAACTTTATCCATATTTAATCTAACCCTAGGTCTAATCCAGCTAAGGATCTAATCAAAGCTAACCCATTACTCTTTAACCCATGTTTTATGATATTATCGTAGGATCTTTAAATCACAAACCTAGATCCTAAACAATCACTTAATTCTCAATTAAGTTCAAAGCTTATGGATTTGGGTTTATGGAATCTCATAACTAATTTTTGATTTGATCATTTGAAATATTTTCAAGTTTTAAATAGTTTACATTGAATCATATTCAATATATGACTTTAGATCTAATTTATTTTAATATTTTGATCATGTCCTAGGATTTTGAATCTAGAATTTTGTAGAAAGTAAGTTCTTAATTTAAATTCTATAAAACAAATATATCATATACATTCTAGATTCAAAATAAAACATACATATTCACATATGCAACAATAGGATCTAGATCTAAACATAAAACACATCATATGATCAGAATATAAATTATTTAAAATTAGATCTAAAAGCTAAAAATAAATTATAAATTATTTTAGATATTATTTAATATATTTATGATTTAGGTTATTTGAATCAGCATATATTAGGATAACCTCTCCACTGTAAGGGATAAATCTTACAGCAGGATAATCTTATTATAGCAGTATGTGCAACCTAATATTATTTAGATCTAATCTAAAAAATCTAAAATTGATCTAACATCTATTTAATTTTAAATTTAAAATTAAAAAATAAATTATAAAATTATTTAGATCATATCTAACTTACGCATGATTCAAGATTAGATCTGCATATATTAGGACAACCTCTCCACCGTAAGGAATAAACCTTATAGCAAGACAACCTCATAATCAGTATGTGCGATCTTTAAAGTTTTATTTTTAGATTTATCTTAATACAAATATGATCATGTTATAATAGAATCTAGATGCTCTGATACATTGATGGAGAATATGCAGGGATTCATGCATGAATTTCAAAACTTTTTTGAAATATAAAGTAGCAAAAGTTATAAATTAAACCATTTAATCTACAAATGCATATAATCAATTACTAAACCCTACATCTAGGATCTATAATATATCATAATATATTCTTAAATTTAAAAATTAATATTTTAATATTGATCAAATCAATACCCTAGATCAAGAATAATTTTAGATTTAAATTCTAGATCGCATCTAGGTGAGAGAAGAGATCAAATCTCTTACCTTAGCATGGGTCGAGAACTCCATGGTTAATTTTTGTTATTACTTTTAGAGTTGCACATGCATCTGGCCTCTATAGAAAGTCCACACGAGGCTACAATAAAATCGAAGGTTCGTCGAACGAAGATCCACTCGAAATGCTATCTTCTTACGGATCTCTCTTGATGGTTAATCAAATAGGTATTCTTTAGATCTCTTGGACTCTCCAAGAGATGAAGAATACATAGAGGATTGAGGAGGAAATCCAATTATTGGATCTCTCAAAAATCAAAAAATAAAATGTACAGAAACTTTCCTAAGAGAAGACAAATCTTCTCTTTCAGCACATGAACCTTTGATGTCCTGAATGCATCCCCATGCCAGGACAAGAGGAGATCTTCTTCTTAATTATTTTCTATGCTCTATAGGCCTCTCTCTCTCTCTCTCTGATTTTATTGATGGTACAAACCTCACAAAAGATGGAGAAGAAAGGTTCTCAAAGAAATCCTAAGTAAAGACCTTCTTCTCTTCTTCTTCTCTTATCAGGACAAGATCAAATCAAGTCCAAATCAAAACACCATGCCCCAACTCCTTGGAGCATTGATTTACCATGCCCTCTACCTCTCTCTCTCAGATTTTTATCACATAAAAATCAGAAAGGAAAAAAAGCTTGAAAGAAAACTAAAAGAGAAGACAATCTTCTCTTACCATTGTCTCTATAAGACATCAACTTTTGATGTCTTAATTGAATAGTCTCCTCCAAGAAATTTGGCCCCTAAATTTCCCATGCCTCCTCATCTTTCTTCTCTTGAATTTTCATGGAGAAATCCAAGGATATCACGTACACAACAAAAAAATAGGAGGCACCCTATTTATTAAGAAGACTAGGTCAAAACCTAGTCTTCCAAGGAGTCTTGGTGGCATCCAAGAGTCTTGGTGGCGTCCAACTCTTGGATGCCACCCTTCTTTATTTTTTGCATGAACAACCTAAAGCCAATGACCAAACAAAGTTAAAAACCATGAAAAATCCTTGAAAAATAGGCATCCAAAAAAATAAATATCGTGGAAAGCATGGTGCAAATAGGGAGGAGGTGTTTTAGTCAATTGGGACTCATTCAAAAGGAAACAAATCCAAACCACTTACCAAATTTGATCCAATCAAATTTTAATTAATCTCTTTAGATATTTGGTGCATGGAGAAGCTCTTATTATCATGGAGAATGTCATATAAAGATCTAAAAATAAAATATGGGCATTGACTTTTATTAGCGTAAGGAAGGAGTGAGAGTCCCAGTCCAATTGGGACTCTTTTTGTTTGACTAGGTCAAAACTATTTTAAATTTAATTCAAATTAAATTAAATATAATCTAATTAAAGATGATCCTAGTCAAATTATGAATCTATTAAATTAAATTAAATCATATTTAATTTTAATTTAAATTCTAATTTAATTAGAAATTAGGTGCACTCAAATCCTAATTCAGTTAGGAATTATTTCTTCCTTGCAATTGACTTATCCAATAAGCCAATTAAATTTAATATAATTAGTCTAAACTAATTTTAATTAAATTTAATTTAATTAGACTTAATCTCAGCCTAATTACTCAATCAAATTGAGTTAATTAGCAATCTAATTACTAATCCATCCTCTTGCAATACTTGCATTAGGTTAAACATCAATCGTATTGATAGTTTGACCTAAGAATGATTCTCAATCATCAATTAACCATCTGATTAGGTTATAATCTCTTATGTGTATGATCCTATAGATTCGAACCCAAGTCGATAGTATAGGAATCAATTTTTGTATCAATCAAAGTAACCATTTAGCAATGGTTCTTCATGTCTGGATAGGTCGAATGTATGCAAAGCAACATTCTTAGAACCCTGGCCCATAGTTACTGTATAATTCATCCATTTGATTAATAATGCTCAAGATGACTTTGAGTACACTGTCAACATTCATACAAGTCATCTCTATTGTATCTCAAAATTTTATAAATTCTGTGACTCCTCATGGGGATTATCCAAACCTAGATTTTGCTAAATTGAAACACAATAAGTCATTCTCTTTCTGAAGTTAATCAGGAGTGGTCAATCCTATCTTGACTCACATATCGACTCTATAAATACTTGATTGTATCCAAAAATCTTTCAAACTTATATTAAAAATATAAATAGTTTGGCATCAAAGTATAGTGAGTTGCTTGAAAATCACCATGGTGATCTCAGGTCGGAGGGACACTTATATCCATTGGTCTTAGCTAGCTACTCTTGACAGTAGAGTGCTACATTGGTTATGCTCAGTGTAGATATACTCTTATATCTCACCTGAATGCCATACTAGTATCTCCATACCACTTGATTACGAGGACAACCAATGTATATGGTATATAGCGATCTGCACTTGATAAGTTATCATCCTTGTTAATAACTTATCATTTCATCGTAAATAGTTTAAGAACCATCTGATAAATTTTTTTTTATCGATTGATTATAGTTCTAAGAATTTTATCATAATTTAAGAGTTCATTTAAAGAAGATAGAATTTTTATGATGAACTAGCCAAATAACTATTATTATTAGATAATTCATATACTAATTTCAATCATCTACTACTTAGATGATTGGCTTTAGGATACATTTTTCAACATCTATGGTTAGGAGCAATTTATGAGTTAATTATGAGAATTCATGTCTTAAATTTTTAACTCTTGAAAATATGAATTATCATTATCGTTAACTCTTGAAAATAACTAAGGAGTGGATCAATATTTTGGATACGGTGAGATTCATGAATTAGAGACCAGGTTTGGATGCACCATGATTAGAGAATCATTGAGCAAGAGTTGTTCACTCATTGGCTAACCCATCACCAATAACTGTTAGGTGAGGTGATGAGTCAGTTGGTGAGACCTCACCATCCACTAAAAATCATTAATCGTGGAGATTTTTGCATCTCTACAGAGGAAGTGTAGGGATCCAAGAAAATAGTGGGAGCTAATTTGTTTAAAAATAAAATCCCTAAATAAATTGGTCAAGTCATAATTATAGTATCTAACTAGAATCTTTGACTCTCTATAGAAAAATATTTGCATCCAACCCATTAGCACGTATCCTGGACACACATAGACTGACCGGACCCAATTATAAAAATTGGCTCAGGAACTACAAAATCATTTTGGGTTTCGAGAAGTTAACCCATATTTTGGACCAGGACCCTCCCACCTTACCAGCCCGTCCATCCACTGAATAGAGAGCATCTCTAGAAAAATGGATAGACGAAGACAATAAGGCCAGATATTATATGTTGGGCTCGATATTTGATGAGCTCCAGCGCCAACATGAAGATATCGAGACTGCTCGCCAAATGTTGGCTCACCTATAGGAGATGTTTGGTGAACAGAGTTGCACAGCCAAGTATCAAGTCACGAAATGACTTTTTAAGGCTAAGATGCGTGATGGATAGTCAGTCCAAGATCACTATCTGATGATGATCAAGGACATGGAAGAGCTTGAGAAGCTCGGTGTGAAGTTAGACTTGGATCTACAGAATGATATTATTCTGCAATCCTTGACTGATGCATATGGGCAATTCATCATGAATTACCACATGCATAAACTTCAAAATTCCTTGGCCGAATTAATGAATATGCTGGTCACCGCTGAGCTTTCTATGAAAGGTTCTAAAGGCTCAGTTCTTGCTATGGAACGGACTTCTTCCAAAAGAAAGTCTTATAGAAAGAAAAAGAAGTTTGTGAAAAAGCAAAAGGTGGAAGAAGGAAAGAAAAAGAAGGTAGAATCGAAGAAGAAGGCCGATGTCAAAGGAAAGTGTTTCCATTGCAACAGCGATGGCCACTGGAAGCGGAACTGCCCTACTTACCTGGCCACCCTGAAGAACAAGAAGGAAGGTCCTTCTGGAGGTATGCTCGTTATTGAGTCTAACCTTACAGTTTCTTCTACATCCAGTTGGGTGCTTGACTCTGGTTCTAGTGCTCATCTGTGCACTTCCATGCAGGGTCTTGAGGATAGCAGGAGGCTGAGGGATGGAGACATGATCCTATGCATCGGTAATGGAGCAAGAGTTGCTGCAGTGGCGGTGGAAACATACCCTCTTCGATTACCATCTGGTTTAGACTTAGTTTTGAAAGACTGTTATTATGTGCCTGCAGCTAGCAGGAATTTGATTTCTATTTCATGCTTAGCACTAGAAGGCTATGTGATTACCTTCTTTAAGGACCATTGTAACATTCTTTATGAAAGAAATAAAATTGCAAATGGTTTCCTTATTAACGGTCTTTATCAGCTACATATTGATGTACCTATTCTAACTATCGAGCAAAACATGAATGCCAAATGACCTAGGGATAGTCCAAATGATAGGTATCTATGGCACCTAAGATTAGGTCATATAGCAGAAGATAGGATCAACAAATTGGAGAAAAATGGGCTATTGAGTCCATTGACTTCCAAGTCATATCCAACTTATGAATCTTATCTTCAAGGCAAAATGACCAAACTCTCTTTTGTAGGACATGGGGAAAGGGCCACAGATCTCCTTGCCCTAGTACATACTGATGTGTGCGGCCCATTTGATGTGCCAGCTAGAGGCAATTTTGTCTACTTCATTATCTTTATCCGATGATCTGTCTAGGTATGGGTATGTGTATCTTATGAGACACAAGTCTGAAGCTTTTGAAAAGTTCAAAGAATTCAGACATGAAGTAGAAAAATAAACTTGAAAAATCCATTAAGGTTCTTCGATCAGATCGAGGAGGTGAATACCTTAGCCGAGAAATTCCTAGACTATCTCAAGAAAAATGGCATAGTCTCTCAATGGACTCCACCAGGAACACCTCAACTCAATGAGATTTCAGAATGGAGAAATCGGACTCTATTGGATATGGTTCGATCCATGATGAGCTTCACAGACCTTCCTGATTTTCTTTGGGGACATTCATTGTTAACTTCAATTTATCTACTGAATAGGATTTTCCCTCTAAGAACCGTTCCTACCACACCGTATGAGATATGGCATGGTAAGAAACCAAGTCTGAGTCATCTCAGAATTTGGGTTGTCCGGCTCATGTCAAAAGACAACAAGCGGACAAGTTAGAGTTTAGGTCCTTCAGAGCTCGATTCATAGGATATCCTAAAGAGTCATTAGGATACTATTTCTACATTCCAGAAGACCACAATATGTGATTGTGAGTCGACATGCCATCTTTCTTGAAAAATAGTTTATTCAAGATAGCGGCATTGGAAAGCAGATTAAGCTTGATGAGAAAGTCTCACAAGAACAACGAGCTAAGGACCAATTGGAACCAAATCAGGTTGAGCCAATAAGAACACTACCTCCTCCACCTCGTAGATCGGAAAGAGTTTTCCATCCCCCTGAAAGATACTTAGGTATTATTTCAGAGGAAGTAGAGAAAATATTCCTCATAGGTAATGGTGCTCATGGTGATGATCCCAAAACCTACAACGAGGCGATATCAGATATCGACTCCGAGAAATGGCTAGAGGCAATGCAGTCAGAAATTGACTCGATGCACTCAAACCAAGTCTGGACCTTGGTAGATCCACCAGAAGGTATAGTACCTATTGGGTGTAAATGGATCTTCAAGAGAAAGATTGGTGCAGATGAGAATGTGGAGACATTCAAGGCTAGACTAGTGGCAAAAGGTTATAGTCAACATGCGAAGGCATTGACTATCAGGATACCTTTTTCCCAGTGGCTATGCTAAAATCCATCCGCACATTGCTTGCCGTTGCAGCCTATTTCGATTATGAAATATGGCAAATGGACGTGAAAACGGCATTCTTAAATGGATATCTTGAGGAAGATATCTATATGGAACAGCCGCTAGGTTTCACATCCAGTGATACTGATCACAAGGTTTGCAAGCTGCAAAGGTCCATATATGGACTTAAGCAAGCATCTCGGAGCTGGAACACTCATTTCAATGATGTGATCAAAATGTTTGGTTTCATCAAAAATGAAGAGGAAATGTGTCTTCAAAAAGGTCAGTGGGAGCGCTGTTGTCTTCCTCGTATTGTACGTGGATGACATCCTCCTTATTGGAAATGATATTCCCATGATGACGACAGTCAAATTATGGTTGTCCAAGGAATTCTCCATGAAAGACCTAGGTGAAGCATCCTTTATTCTAGGAATTAAGGTCTATAGGGATAGACCGAATAGGATGCTAGGACTTTCACAGAAGATGTACATAGAGAAAGTACTAAAGAGGTTTAGTATGGAAAACTCTAAGAGGGGATTAATACCCTTCAGACATGGTATTCATCTTTCCAAGAAGATGTGCCCTAGCACACCTGAGGAAATAGAACGCATGAGCAAGATCCCTTATGCTTCTGCAATAGGGAGCCTCATGTATGCCATGCTATGTACACGACCTGATATAGCCCATGCTGTGAGTGTCACAAGCAGATATCAGTCAAATCCAGGTGAAGAACACTGGACTTCTGTGAAATGTATCCTTAAGTACTTGAAGAAGAACTAAGGATATGATGTTGGTCTTTGGTAACGGAGAACTCCAAGTCCAAGGGATACACAGACTCGATTTCATGTCCGATGTAGATGATCGAAAGTCGACATCTGGGAGTCTGTTTGTGTGCAATGGTGGTGCTGTCAGCTGAAAGAGTTCCAAGCAAATCGTGATAGCAGATTCCACCATGGAAGCAGAATATATCGCTGCATCAGAGGCTGCGAAGGAAGCATTCTGGTATAAGAAGTTTGCTGCAGAAATCAGAGTAATGCCATCAGATGCCATTCCTCTGTACTGCGACAACAATGGCGCCATAGCCCTTGCTAAGGAGCCGAGGTCTCACCAGAAATCCAAGCACATTGAGCGGCGATACCACCTCATCCGCGATTACCTCGAGAAGGGTTACGTCGAGGTCAAGAGAGTCAACTCCATAGACAATGTGGCAGACCCACTTACAAAGCCGTTGGGACAATAAAAATCAAAGCCCACCTTGAGAAGATGGGACTTAGACTTGTAGCCAATTGGCTTTAGGATAAGTGGGAGATTGTTAGATATATGTGCCCTAGAAGCCAGAATTGGCTGACACTTGTAATACACTTCTAGGGGCAAAATTATAATTTTGACTATAATCAATAAAATGGGTTATTTTCTATCACATATGTGTATTTAGTGTCTGTGATACATCCTTTGAGTTAATGGTAATGATAATTCATATTTTCAAGAGTTGAAAATTTAAGACATGAATAATCATTATTAACTCATAAAATGCTCCCGACCATAGGATCATCACGAGGATGGTGATTGATCCAGAAGGTTGGTGTACAATCGCTTCTCTTTAGTAGATGAGTCTTGAGTCTATGGTGTGGAGACACCAGAGCGAGAGTACAGGTACTCGTTAGAGAACGAGGGCACTGAGCGTGACCACCTCGAGTAGTCATTAGGAAGTCTACCTTCTCGTCAATGACTGACTCGATGCTGCAGTGGTGTGTCTGGTTCTTTGACCTGAGGTGCATCGGCAGTTCACCTTGAGGGTGTTATAGTTTGACTACACCATTACTCGATCTCCTAGCCATACGGAACCCTGAGGTGTATGTTGGCTATAGCATGTTCATTGTAGGAACTGGATTGCATCAAGATGGAATCTATCTACCTCGGTGGTAGAGGAGCAGCCCTATGATGATCATGAGAATCAAGTCCAGAAGCCCATGGCCATGGCAGAGTGAAATAATAGAAAGAGTTTCTATTTAGGTTTTCACATCGGACTTGAATCGAATGATTACATCATATGACAGAAACTAGGGTTTGACGAGTTCACCTTAACCCTAATCTGATCGGGGCTCAAGATAGAAGAACTTAATCACACAGGTAGCTGCACCAAGAGGTTCGCATTCAGCTCTGATGGGTTGCCACCATATACTGCTAGGTGTCACTGGTGGATTTTGGGAGCAATTAGAATGATTTAGATGATCGATCATTCTAGCTGTTCGAATCAGAAGAGTTCTGATCCATCGAAAGGAGTTTCGATGATGTCGATGATAGAGATCATGACATATCCCATTACCATACAGAACTGAACCTAACTGGGTCACACAAACAAGGGTTTGAATCTGGTGATCATCAATTGAACTGATCCAGTTCAATTGATCTGAATGAGATTCAATTAGGTTCAAGAAAATCGTGCTAGCACTCGATTGAACCTAACGTTCTTCTTTTACTATCATAAATAGTTACCTGACTGAGCCAAAGGAGTTTGTGCTCATTCAGAGGCCTTCACCTTGGTCTGACTGGAGCCTGTCCAGATTAGAAAAGGATTGTCTTATTTTGTAAGACAATACCTGCCATTTTTGGTCACCTGCCATTTCTCATCCTTTGACTTTGGTCAAAAGTTGACCTTTGACTGGTCAAATGTTGACCATTGATACTTTGACTTCTATCCATGTGTCACGCACCTATTGGAGAGCTGGTGGGGGCCTGTCTCCCTACCAGAACCTGGCAAGGAGGAGGGCACACGCCAAGGAGGAGGGCGCATGCCACTCTTGGCGTGCGCCCAAGCTGGAGGCGCCCAGGAGTCCCTGTTGAACAGGAACTCCATCTCCTTTTTGGATTTCGATTAGACTTCTCCTAAGAACCAAGTTTGACTGGTCCTAGGCACCATCTAAGGAGAAATCTAGGGGACTCTATTCCCACTAATCTGATTTAGATCTAATTTCATAAAGGGTTGTGATTGGTTGAAAAGAAGAGGAGTTGGATCATGCTTAGTCTATAAATGAGACCCTGCGCCCAACTTAAAGAATAATCCGAATCACTATTCTCCATGCCCCAAGGCTGCCTCCCTCCTCCTCCTCCACACCAAAGCATCTTCTCCCTCTTCCCTCCACATCTAAAAGTATTTTGGGTTCTTGGTTGGTGCAATTCAGACGAGAGAAATGCGATAAAAAGTTAGAAGGTTGCGCTGCTACAAAGGACAACTGCTGATCTTCAAAAGGTGTTTTGAAGATCCTCCAGATTAGATCCAGATCTAATTTTTAGAGATGTGATAGAGAAGAAGAAGATCTCCAGATCCAGCCCGAGTGGATATCGGTAGAGGCCATGCACTTATGTGGCTAGATTCAGAACCTTTCGCTGCTTATAGGATCATCAACGGATAATAGAATTACCCAACATCAAGGTAAATTAAATTTGATTTAATTTATTTAGATTTTATTTTTATTATAAATCAGATTTGAAATATCCTAGATCTGATTAGGATCAAAAAGAAAAAATTTTGAAATATATCTCTTGATCCGATCAAATCTGAACGAACCTAGTCTAGAAAATTGGGATTTTCCTTCAATATGAAGGTTATGAGTAGGTTAACATGATATCGATCTCTCCTGGTAAGAGAAAATTGCATCCTATTTGCTTCAAATAAATGATGATTCAGGAAGACTTTGATCAAAGCATGATGAAAAATTAGAAATGGTTTCTAATATTTCATTAAATGAATCATCATCATAAGATTGAAAGAGAAATGAATATGATATTGGGGTTGACATATTTCCATACCCAGAGTCATATTCAGGATGCAGGGAGATCGAAGGATCTAGTTGCATGATAATTTTCACTGAAGGATATTTTTGGTATTTTCATCAAAATTTCACATCTTTTGGGTAGTCATGATACGTTGCTAGACGTCAATCATGTCTTGTGGGTTTGATCAAATTAAAATTTTAATTTGATCATTAAATTAGAAAGTATTCTAAATTAAGTCAAATTGGGTTGGCTAGTTTTGACCTAAATCGGTTTGGTTGAGTTCTAACCAGATTAGGTCAAATCACACCCAGACTCACTGCTGGTTAGATGTGGAACCCAATGGGTCACACACAAAGAGAGTTGATTAAGGGTCTAATTGGATTAGACCATGTTTGCAAGATGAACATGCTAGCACATGTAGCAAACCCTAGCACCTGGTTTCGAATTGGATTCGAATCAGCTTCCGATTTGGGCTAATTTAGATCCGATTTGAGCCAAATAGGATTTGGTCTTGAGTTGGATTAACCTAGACTTGATTGGGCTTCAGTTTGGGGTGCCACATACCTGTATCCCACATGCCAGAGAGTCTCTCTCTTGCACGTGGGAAGTCTTTCATGCGCAAAGGAATTCTTTGGCGCATGGAATTAAGTTGGCGCCTACCTTCTTTGACTTTTTCCATTTGTTATGTTGCATAAATATTTTTTTTGAATTAGCATGGACATCTGATATGGGGTGCAGAAGAGTCCTTCTACAGATGAAATACTTCTTTATTATTTTAAATTTTTTGCCCAGGGACTCTTTGTCGCCTAGGAATTCCTTGCCGCCCAAGACTCCTTGCCGCCTACTCCTCATTGACGTCTCTTGGACCAAGTCAAAGTCTCTTGGGACTTTGACTATTCAAAGTTTATCTCCATGCCTTCTTGCTGAATGGGCGTCTCCTTTTTAGAGGCCATTAGGATGGCCATTGTTATCATGATCTAATGGATTTAAATTAGGGTGGCGCCAAAGATTTTTTGCATCGCGACTCTTCATAGAAAAACTACGTAGAATTAGTCCGAAGAGTCCTTCTATTTTAAGGCACCTCTTGGACTAAGTCTACGTATCTTAAATGGCATAATTTTATTGATGAGGCATGAGATTGGCTGATGATGGGGCATGAGAATTTGATGAGGAAAGGGTGTGAGAAATTTTTGTTGGCACCCCTACGTACTTTATAAATAGGGGTGTGCACACCAAGAGTCCGATGGTGTGAACATTATCTTTTCTTTCTTATAAGAGTTTCTTTTTGTCCAATTTTCTTTTCTTCCTTTCTTCTTATCTAGACCTTGTCATTATAAGGACAAGAAGTCATCTTAAGACTAAGAGATTAGGAAGAAAAATTAAGAAGACAAAAGAAAAAGAAAGATAGATAAGGAGAAGGCAAGGAAGGTGACATAAAGGCTTAAGAAGGTCTTGCCCATTTAATTAAAGTTCTTATTATTAAGAATTTTAATTATATAAATCAGAGGTGCTGGTGTCTTGATCAAGTCTCTGTGTGGATCAACATTGGAGGGTGAACACGTGGGCACCTGGTGGAACCCTGACGGACTGCTACCGACGATCAGGATCAATTTAGGGTTTAGCGATAAGAGGTATGTTCTAATACTTTCTTTTATATTACAAATGCATGTTATATGATTTAATTGCTAATAAGGTGGTCCTAAGGGTTTGGGTTTGGTTTATATTGATTTCATATTTTTTGCTTTGAAATTCATGCTTCCGCCCTGTACACCAAACCTATCAAATACTGCACTACCCAAAGGCTGCTGACTAAAGAAACATCATTCGCCTTAGCTTTTAGAATAGAGGCAGTCATCCCGATCGAACTTAAGCTTTCATTGGCATGGGTAGTGGCTTTCAATGAGCAGCATAACCCGCAAGACCTCAGAGCCAACCTCGACCTACTGAAAGAAAAAAAAGAGGAAGTCCAAGTTCGGATGGCAGCTTACATGCGAAAGGTGGCCTGATACTATAACTCCAGAGTCAGAGGTAAAATATTCAGAGTGGAAGACTTAGTGCTTCAGCAAGCTACCATCTCTCAGCCTCAGAACTAGGGGAAGCTTGCCCCAATAATTTACCTTGATGTTGGGTAATTCTATTATCCGGTGATGATCCTATAAGCAGCGGAAAGGTTCTGATCTGCCACATAAGTGCATGGCCTCTCCGATATCACTCGGGCTGGATCTGGAGAATCTTTTCTTCTCTATCACATCTCTAAAAATTAGATCTGGATCTAATCTGGAGGATCTTCAAAACACCTTTTGAAAGATCAGCAGTTTGTCCTTTGTAGCAGCGCAACCTTCTAACTTTTTATCGCATTTCTCTCGTCTGAATTCACCAACCAAGAACCCAAAATACTTTTAGAGTGGATGGGGAAGAGGGAGAAGATGCTTTGGTGTGGAGAGGAGGAGGGAGGCAGCCTTGGGGCATGGAGAATAGTGATTCGGATTATTCTTTAAGTTGGCGCAGGGTTCATTTATAGACTAAGCATATCCAACTCCTCTTCTTTCAACCAATCACAACCCTTTATGAAATTAGATCTAAATCAGATTAGTGGGAATAGAGTCCCCTAGATTTCTCCTTAGATGGTGCCTAGGACCAGTCAAACTTGGTTCTTAGGAGAAGTCTAATCGAAATCCAAAAAGGAGATGGAGTTCCTGTTCAACAGGGACTCCTGGGCGCCTCCAGCTTGGGCGCACGCCAAGAGTGGCATGCGCCCTCCTCCTTGGCGTGTGCCCTCCTCCTTGCCAGGTTCTGGTAGGGAGACAGGCCCCCACCAACTCTCCAATAGGTGCGTGACACATGGATAGAAGTCAAAGTATTAATGGTCAACATTTGACCATTCAAAGGTCATCTTTTGACTAAAGTCAAAGGATGAGAAATGGCAGGTGACCAAAAATGGCAGGTATTGTCTTACAAAATAAAACAATCCTTTTCTAATCTGGACAGAATCCAGTCAGATTAGGTGAAGGCCTCTGAATGAGTACAAACCCTTTTGGCTCAGTCAGGTAACTATTTATGATAGTAAAAGAAGAACATTAGGTTCAATCGAGTGCTAGCACGATTTTCTTGAACCTAATTGAATCTCATTCAGATCAATTAAACTAGATCAGTTCAATTGATGATCATCAGATTCAAACCCTTGTTTGTATGACCCAGTTAGGTTCAGTTCTGTATGGTAATGGAATATGTCATGATCTCTATCATTGACATCATCGAAACTTCTTTCGATGGACCAGAACTCTTCTGATTAAAACAGCTAGAATGATCGATCATCTAAATCATTCTAATTGCTCCCAAAATCCACCAGTGACACCTTGCAGTATATGGTGGCAACCCATCAGAGCTGAATGCAAACCTCTTGGTGCAGCTACCTGTGTGATTAAGTTCTTCTATCTTGAGCTTCGATCAGATTAGGGTTAAGGTAAACTCGTCAAATCCTAGTTTCTATCATATGATGTAATCATTCGATTTAAGTCCGATATGAAAACCTAAATAGAAACTCTTTCTATTATCTAACTCTACCATGGCCATGGGCTTTTGAACTTGATTCTCATGATTATTATAGGGCTGCTCCTCTACCACCGAGGTAGATAGATTCCATCTTGATGCAATCCAGTTCCTATAATGAACATGCTATAGCCAACATACACCTCAGGATTCCGTGTGGCTAGGAGATCGAGTAATGGTGTAGTCAAAGTATAACACCCTTAAGGTGAACTACCGATGCACCTCAGGTCAAAGAACCAGACACACCATTGCAGCATCGAGTCAGTCATTGATGAGAAGATAGACTTCCTAATGACTACTCGAGGTGATCACGCTCAGTGCCCTCGTTCTCTAACGAGTACCTATACTCTTGCTCTGGTGTCTCCACACCATAGACTTAAGACTCATCTATTAAAGAGAAGCGATAGTACACCAACCTTCTGGATCAATCACCATCCTCGTGATGATCCTATGGTCGGGAGCATTTTATGAGTTAATAATGATTATTCATGTCTTAAATTTTCAACTCTTGAAAATATGAATTATCATTACCATTAACTCAAAGGATGTATCACAGACACTAAATACACATATATGATAGAAAATAACCCATTTTATTTATTATAGTCAAAATTACAATTTTGCTCTTAAAAGTTTATTACAAGTGTCAGTCAATTCTGGCTTCTAGGGCACATATATCTAACAATCTTCCACTTATCCTAAAGCCAATTGGCTATAAGTCTAAGTCCCATTTTCTTAAGGTGGGCTTTGAATTTTTATTGTCCCAACGGCTTTGTAAGTGGGTCTGCCATATTGTCTATGGAGTTGACTCTCTTGACCTCGACGTAACCCTTCTCGAGGTAATTGCAGATGAGGTGGTATTGCCGCTCAATGTGCTTGGACTTCTAGTGAGACCTCGGCTCCTTAGCAAGGGCTATGGTGCCATTGTTGTCGCAGTACAGAGGAATGGCATCTGATGGCATTACTCTGATTTTTGTCGCAAACTTCTTATACCAGAATGCTTTCTTTGCAGCCTCTGATGCAGCAATATATTCTGCTTCCATGGTGAAATCTGCTATCACGATTTGCTTGGAACTCTTCCAACTGACAACATCACCATTGCACAGAAACAGACTCCCAGATGTTGACTTCGATCATACTACATCGGTCATGAAATCTAAGTCATGTAATCTTGGATATGGAGTTCCGTTACCAAAGACCAACATTATATCCTTAGTTCTTCTCAAGTACTTAAGGATACACTTCACAGAAGTCTAGTGTTCTTATCTGGATTGACCGATATCTGCTGTGTGACACTCATAGCATGTGGCTATATCAGGTTCATGTACATAGATGGAATACATGAGGCTTCCCTTTGTTAGAGCATAAGGATCTTGCTCATGCGTTGCTATTTCCTCAGGTGTGCTAGGCAATCTTCTTGGAAAGATGAATACCGATTTGTCTGAAGGGTATATAATCTCCTCTTAGAGTTTTTCATACTAAACCTCTTTAGTACTTCCTCTATGTACATTTTCTGTGAAAGTCCTCGCATCCTATTTGGTCTATCTCTATATAGACCTTAATTCTAGAATAAAGGATGCTTCACCTAGGTCTTTCATGGAGATTCTTGGACAACCATAATATTGACTGTCGTCATCATGAGAACATCATTTTCCAATAAGAAGGATGTCATCCACGTTACAGTACGAGGAAGATAACAACGCTCCACTGATCTTTTTTGAAGACACATTTCCTCGATCATGTTTGATTGAAACCAAACATTTTTGATCACATCATTGAAATGAGGGTTCCTAGCTTACGAGATGCTTGCTTAAGTCCATATATGGACCTTTGCAGCTGCAAACCTGTGGATCCAGTATCACTGGAGTGTGAAACTTAGCGCTGTTCCATATAGATATCTTCCTCAAGATATCCATTTAAGAACGCGTGTTTACGTCCATTTTGCCATATTTCATAATTGAATAGGCTGCAACAGCAAGCAATGTGCGAAGGATTTTTAGCATAGCCACTGGAAAAATTGTATCCTGATAGTCAATGCCCGTGTGGACTATCTAACCTTTTGCCACTAGTCTAGCTTGAATGTCTCCACATTCTCTCTCGCACCAATCTTTCTCTTGAAGATCCATTTGCACCCAATAGGGTACTATACCTTCTGGTGGATCAACCAAGGTCCGGACTTGGTTGAGTGATCGAGTCAATTTCTGACTGCATCTGCCTCTGCCATTTCTCAGAGTCGATATCTTAATATCACCTCATTGTAGGTTTTGGATCATCATCATGAGCACCATTATCCTATGAGGAATATTTTCTCTACGTCCTCTGAAAATACCTAAGATTTTCAGGGGGATGGGAAACTCTTTCTGATCTAACGAGGTGGAGGTAGTTGTTCTTATTGCTCAACCTGATTTGGTTCCAATTGTCCTTAGCTCATTATTCTTGTGAGACTTTCTCATCAAGCTCTAATCTGCTTTCAATGTCGCTATCTTGAATAAACTATTTTTTAAGGAAAGATGGCATGTCGACTCACAATCATATTGTGGTCTTCTAGATATAGAAATAGTATCCTAATGACTCTTAGGATATCCTATGAATCGAGCTTTGAAGGACCTAAACCTCTAACTTGTCCGCTTGGTGTTTTTTGACATGAGCCGAACAACTCCAAATTCTGAGATGACTCGAGCTGTGGTTTCTTACCGCTGCCATATCTCATATTGGTGTGGGTAGAAACGGTCTAGAGAATCCTATTCGTAGATAAATTGAAGTTAACAATGAATGTCTCCAAAGAAAAATCAGGGGTCTCTGAAGCTCATCATGGATCGAACCATATCCATAGGTACGATTTCTCCGTTCTGAAATCTCATTGAGTTGAGGTGTTCCGGTGGAGTCCATTGAGAGACTATGCCAGTTTTTCTTGAGATAGTCTAAAATTCTCGGCTAAGGTATTCACCTCCTCGATCTGATCGAAGAACTTAATGGATTTTTCTAATTTTATTCTACTTCATGTCTGAAATTCTTTGAACTTTTCAAAAGCTTCAAGGCTGTGTTTCATTAAGATCACATACCCATACCTAGAGACAGATCATCGGAAAAGAAATGGAAGTAACAAAATGATGCCTCTGAGCTGGCTTCAATGGGCCGCAACACATCAGTATGTTACTAGGCAAGGAGGTCTGTGGCCATTTCCCCAGTGTCCTACAAAAGAGAGTTTGGTCATTTTGCCTTGAAATAAGATTCATAAGTTGGATATGACTTGAGCATCAATGGACTCAATTAGCCCCATTTTCTTCAATTTGTTGATCCTATACTTCTGCATATGACCTAATCTTAGCGTGCCATAGATACCTATCATTGGACTATCACTAGGTCAGTTTTGGCATTCATGTTTTGCGTCATAGTTAGAATAGGTACATCAATATGTAGCTGATAAAGACGTTAATTAAGGAAACAAGCTCTATTTATCTATTTCTTTATCATAAGACATATTCACAATGCGTCCTTAAAAGAGGTTTAAATCACACTGCCTTCTAGTGCTAAGCCAATGAAATAGAAATCAATATTTGCACTGCTAGCTGCAGGCAGCATAACAACAGTCCTTTCAAAATCGGTTTAAACCAAGATGGTGAATCGAAAGAGGTATGTTCCCACCGCCACTCCGAGCACTCTTGCTTCAATCCGATGCATGGATCGATGTCTCCAATCCCTCACCTCCGCGTATCTTAGACCCTGCATGAAGTGCATAACATTGAGCACTAGAACAGAGTCCAGCACCAAAATCCTCTCTGTCTTTTT